>JAEIFO010001411.1:0-51181 GCA_018903695.1 Zaprionus gabonicus
TCTTGTGACTAACCAGCCTAGCCCAGCCTAGCCCAGCCTAGCCTGTGCCTAGCCCAGCCTAGCCTCAGCCTAGCCCAGCCTAGCCCAGCCTAGCCTCAGCCTAGCCTGTGCCTAGCCTGTGCCTAGCCTGTGCCTAGCCCCAGCCTAGCCTCAGCCTAGCCTGTGCCTAGCCTGTGCCTAGCCTGTGCCTAGCCTGTGCCTAGCCTGTGTGCCTAGCCGTGTGCCTAGCCTGTGCCTAGCCTGTGCCTAGCCTGTGCCTAGCCTGTGCCTAGCCTGTGCCTAGCCAGTGCCTAGCCTGTGCCTAGCCTGTGCCTAGCCTGTGCCAGTGCCTAGCCTGTGCCTAGCCTGCGTGGCCTGTGCCTAGCCTGTGCCTAGCCTGTGCCTAGCCTGTGCCTAGCCTGTGCCTAGCCTGTGCCTAGCCTGTGCCTAGCCCAGCCTAGCCCGTGCCTAGCCTGTGCCTAGCCTGTGCCTAGCCTGTGTCCTAGCCTGTGCCTAGCCTGTAGCCTGCCTGCCTATGCCTGTGCCTAGCCTGTGCCTAGCCTGTGCCTAGCCTGTGCCTAGCCTGTGCCTAGCCTGTGCCTAGCCTGTGCCTAGCCTGTGCCTAGCCTGTGCCTAGCCCAGCCTAGCCCATGTGCCTAGCCTGTGCCTAGCCTGTGCCTAGCCTGTGCCTAGCCAGTGTCTAGCCTGTGTCTAGCCTGTGTCTAGCCTGTGCCTAGCCTGTGCCTAGCCTGTGCCTAGCCTGTGCCTAGCCTGTGCCTAGCCTGTGCCTAGCCTGTGCCTAGCCTGTGCCTGGCCTGTGCCTAGCCTGTGCCTAGCCTGTGCCTAGCCTAGCCCAGCCCAGCCTGTGCCTAGCCTGTGCCTAGCCTGTGCCTAGCCAGTGTCTAGCCTGTGCCTAGCCTGTGCCTAGCCTGTGCCTAGCCTGTGCCTAGCCTGTGCCAGCCTGTGCCTTAGCCAGTGCCTAGCCTGTGCCTAGCCTGTGCCTAGCCTGTGTCTAGCCTGTGCCTAGCCTGTGCCTAGCCTGTGCCTAGCCTGTGCCTAGCCTGTGCCTAGCCTGTGCCTAGCCTGTGCCTAGCCTGTGCCTAGCCTGTGCCTAGCCAGTGCCTAGCCTGTGCCTAGCCTGTGCCTAGCCAGTGCCTAGCCTGTGCCTAGCCTGTGCCTAGCCTGTGCCTAGCCTGTGCCTAGCCTTCTAGCCTGTGCCTAGCCAGTGCCTAGCCTGTGCCTAGCCTGTGCCTGGCCAGTGCCTAGCCTGTGCCTAGCCAGTGTCTAGCCAGTGCATTGCCTGTGCCTAGCCAGTGTCTAGCCTGTGTCTAGCCTGTGCCTAGCCTGTGCCTAGCCTGTGCCTAGCCTGTGCCTAGCCTGTGCCTAGCCTGTGCCTAGCCTGTGCCTAGTGCCTAGCCTGTGCCTAGCCTGTGCCTAGCCTGTGCCTAGCCTGTGCCTAGCCTAGCCAGTGTCTAGCCTGTGCCTAGCCTGTGCCTAGCCTGTGCCTAGCCAGTGCCTGCCAGCCTGCCTAGCCCAGTGCCCAGCCTGTGCCTAGCCTGTGCCTAGCCAGTGCCTAGCCTGTGCCCTAGCCTTGCCTAGCCTGTGCCTAGTGTCTAGCCTGTGCCTAGCCTGTGCCTAGTTGCACTAGCCTTGTGCCTAGCCTGTGCCTAGCCTGTGCCTAGCCTGTGCCTAGCCTGTGCCTAGCCTGTGCCTAGCCTGTGCCTAGCCTGTGCCTAGCCAGTGTCCAGCCTTTGCATTGCCTGTGCCTAGCTAGCCTGTGCCTAGCCTGTGTCTAGCTTGTGCCTAGCCAGTGTCTAGCCTGTGTCTAGCCTGTGTCTAGCCTGTGTCTAGCCTGTGCCTAGCCTGTGCCTAGCCTGTGTCTAGCCAGTGTCTAGCCAGTGTCTAGCCTGTGCCTAGCCAGTGTCTAGCCTGTGCATAGCCAGTGCATTGCCTATGCCTAGCCAGTGTCTAGCCTGTGTCTAGCTTGTTCCTTGCCTGTGCCTATCCTGTGCCTTGCCTGTGCCTAGCCTGTGCCTAGCCTGTGCCTAGCCTGTGCCTATCCTGCGCCTATCCTGCGCCTAGCCAGTGACTAGCCTGTACCTAGCCTGTGCCTAGCCAATGTCTAGCCTGTGTCTAGCCAATGTCTAGCCTCTGCCTAGCCTGTGTCTAGCCTGTGCCTAGCCAGTGCCTAACCTGTGCCTAGCCAATCCCTATCTTGTGACTAGCTAGTGCCTATCTTGTGACTAGCTAGTGCCTATCTTGTGACTAGCTAGTGCCTAGCCTGTGGCTAGCCAGTGTCTAGCCTGTGTCTAGCCGGTGCCCAGCCTGTTCCTAGCATGTGCCTAGCCTGTGCATAGCCAGTGTCTAGCCATTGCATACCCTGTGCATAGCCAGTGTCTAGCCTGTGCCTAGCCTGTGTCTAGCTTGTTCCTAGCCAGTGTCTGGCCTGTGCCTAGCCTGTGCCTATACTGTGCCTAGCCTGTGCCTAGCCAGTGCCTAAGCTGTGCCTAGCCAGTGCCTATCTTGAGACTAACCAGTGCCTAGCCTGTGCCTAGCCAGTGCCTAGTCTTTGCCTAGCCAGTGTCTAGCCTGTGTCTAGCCTGTGCCTAGCCAATGTGCATAGCCAGTGTCTAGCCTGTGCCTAGCCTGTGCCTAGCTAGTGTCTAGCCAGTGTCTAGCCAATGTACAGTCTGTGCCAAGCCAGTGTCTAGCCTGTGGCTAGCCTGGTGTCTAGCCTGTGCCTAGCCTGTGTCTAGCCTGTGCCTTGCCTGAGACTGGCATGTGCATAGCGTGTGCCTAGCCAGTGTCTAGCCAGTGCCTAGCCTGTGCCTAGCCTGTGCCTAGCCTGTGTCTATCCTGTGCCTTGCCTGTGACTGGCATGTGCCTAGCCTGTGCCTAGCCAGTGTCTAGCCTTTGTCTACCCTGTGCATAGCCTGTGTCTAGCCTGTGCCTAGCCAGTGTCTAGCCTGTGCCTTACCTGTGGCTAGCCAGAGTCTAGCCTGTGCCTAGCCAGGTCTAGCCTGTGCCTAGCCTAGTGTCTAGCCTGTGCCTAGCCAGTGTTTAGCCTGTGCTTAGCCGGTGTCTAGCCTGTGCCTAGCCTGTGTCTAGCCTGTGCCTTGCCTGAGACTGGCATGTGCATAGCGTGTGCCTAGCCAGTGTCTAGCCAGTGCCTAGCCTGTGCCTAGCCTGTGCCTAGCCTGTGTCTATCCTGTGCCTTCTAGCCTGTGCCTGGCCAGTGTCTAGCCTGTGCCTAGCCTGAGCCTGCCTGTGGCTGGCCTGTGCCTAGCCAGTGTCTAGCCTGTGTCTAGCCTGTGCCTTGCCTGTGACAGCCATGTGCATAGCCTGTGCCTAGCCAGTGTCTAGCCTGTGTCTAGCCTGTGTCTTGCCTGAGACAGGCATGTGCATAGCCTGTGCCTAGCCAGTGTCTAGCCAGTGCCAAGCCTGTGCCTAGCCAGTGTCTAGCCTTTGTCTAGCCTGTGCATAGCCTGTGCCTAGCCAATGTCTAGCCTGTGTCTAGCCAATGTCTAGCCTCTGCCTAGCCTGTGTCTAGCCTGTGCCTAGCCAGTGCCTAACCTGTGCCTAGCCAATCCCTATCTTGTGACTAGCTAGTGCCTATCTTGTGACTAGCTAGTGCCTAGCCTGTGCCTAGCCAGTGTCTAGCCTGTGCCTAGCCTGTGCCTATACTGTGCCTAGCCTGTGCCTAGCCAGTGCCTAAGCTGTGCCTAGCCAGTGCCTATCTTGAGACTAACCAGTGCCTAGCCTGTGCCTAGCCAGTGCCTAGTCTTTGCCTAGCCAGTGTCTAGCCTGTGTCTAGCCTGTGCCTAGCCAATGTGCATAGCCAGTGTCTAGCCTGTGCCTAGCCTGTGCCTAGCTAGTGTCTAGCCAGTGTCTAGCCAATGTACAGTCTGTGCCAAGCCAGTGTCTAGCCTGTGCCTAGCCTGTGCCTAGCCAGTGTCTAGCCTGTGCCTAGCCTGTGCCTAGCCTGTGGTGCCTAGCCTGTGTGCCTAGCCTGTGCCTAGCCTGTGCCTAGCCTGTGCCTAGCCTGTGCCTAGCCTGTGCCTAGCCTGTGCCTAGCCTGTGCCTAGCCTGTGCCTAGCCTGTGCCTAGCCCAGCCTGTGCCTAGCCTGTGCCTAGCCTGTGCCTAGCCTGTGCCTAGCCTAGCCTGTGCCTAGCCTGTGCCTAGCCTGTGCCTAGCCCAGTGCCTAGCCTGTGCCTAGCCTGTGCCTAGCCTGTGCCTAGCCTGTGCCTAGCCTGTGCCTAGCCTGTGCCTAGCCTGTGCCTAGCCTGTGCCTAGCCTGTGCCTAGCCTGTGCCTAGCCTGTGCCTAGCCTGTGCCTAGCCTGTGCCTAGCCTGTGCCTAGCCTGTGCCTAGCCTGTGCCTAGCCTGTGCCTAGCCTGTGCCTAGCCTGTGCCTAGCCTGTGCCTAGCCTGTGCCTAGCCTGTGCCTAGCCTGTGCCTAGCCTGTGCCTAGCCTGTGCCTAGCCTGTGCCTAGCCTGTGCCTAGCCTGTGCCTAGCCTGTGCCTAGCCTGTGCCTAGCCTGTGCCTAGCCTGTGCCTAGCCTGTGCCTAGCCTGTGCCTAGCCTGTGCCTAGCCTGTGCCTAGCCTGTGCCTAGCCTGTGCCTAGCCTGTGCCGAGCCTGTGCCTAGCTTGTTTCTAGCATGTGCCTAGCCTGTGCCTAGCCTGTGCCTAGCCTGTGCCTAGCATTGTCTAGCCTGTGCCTAGCCAGTGTCTAGCCTGTGCCTAGCCTAGTGTCTAGCCTGTGCCTAGCCTGTGCCTAGCCCAGTGTCCAGCCTGTGCCTAGCCAGTGCCTAGCCTGTGTCTAGCCTGTGCCTAGCCTGTGTCTAGCCTGTGCCTAGCCTGTGCCTAGCCTGTGTCTAGCCTGTGCCTAGCCTGTGTCTAGCCTGTGTCTAGCCTGTGTCTAGCCTGTGCCTAGCCTGTGTCTAGCCTGTGTCTAGCCTGTGTCTAGCCTGTGTCTAGCCTGTGTCTAGCCTGTGTCTAGCTTGTGTCTAGCCTGTGCCTAGCCAGTGTCTAGCCTGTGCCTAGCCAGTGTCTAGCCTGTGCCTAGCCAGTGCCTAGCCAGTGTCTAGCCTGTGTCTAGCCTGTGCCTACCCAGTGCCAAGCCTGTGCCTAGCCAGTGTCTAGCCTGTGCCTAGCCAGTGTCTAGGCTGTGCCTAGCCTGTGCCTAGCCAATGCATAGCAAGTGTCTAGCCTGTGCCTAGCCAGTGTCTAGCCTGTGCCTAGCTAGTGTCTAGCCTGTGCCAAGCCTGTGCCTAGCCAGTGTCCAGCCTGTGCCTAGCCAGTGTATAGCCTGTGTCTAGCCTGTGTCTAGCCTGTGTCTAGCCTGTGTCTAGCCTGTGTCTAGCCTGTGTCTAGCCTGTGTCTAGCCTGTGTCTAGCCTGTGTCTAGCCTGTGTCTAGCCTGTGCCTAGCCTGTGCCTAGCCTGTGCCTAGCCTGTGCCTAGCCTGTGCCTAGCCTGTGCCTAGCCTGTGCCTAGCCAGTGCCTAGCCTGTGCCTAGCCAGTGCCTGTGCCTAGCCTGTGCCTAGCCTGTGCCTAGCCTGTGCCTAGCCTGTGCCTAGCCTGTGCCTAGCCTGTGCCTAGCCTGTGCCTAGCCTGTGCCTAGCCTGTGTCTAGCTTGTGCCTAGCCGGTGCCCAGCCTGTTCCTAGCATGTGCCTAGCCTGTGCATAGCCAGTGTCTAGCCATTGCATACCCTGTGCATAGCCAGTGTCTAGCCTGTGCCTAGCCTGTGTCTAGCTTGTTCCTAGCCAGTGTCTGGCCTGTGCCTAGCCTGTGCCTAGCCTGTGCCTAGCCTGTGCCTAGCCAGTGCCTAAGCTGTGCCTAGCCAGTGCCTATCTTGAGACTAACCAGTGCCTAGCCTGTGCCTAGCCAGTGCCTAGTCTTTGCCTAGCCAGTGTCTAGCCTGTGTCTAGCCTGTGCCTAGCCAATGTGCATAGCCAGTGTCTAGCCTGTGCCTAGCCTGTGCCTAGCTAGTGTCTAGCCAGTGTCTAGCCAATGTACAGTCTGTGCCAAGCCAGTGTCTAGCCTGTGGCTAGCCGGTGTCTAGCCTGTGCCTAGCCTGTGTCTAGCCTGTGCCTTGCCTGAGACTGGCATGTGCATAGCGTGTGCATAGCCAGTGTCTAGCCAGTGCCTAGCCTGTGCCTAGCCTGTGCCTAGCCTGTGTCTAGCCTGTGTCTATCCTGTGCCTTGCCTGTGACTGGCCAGTGTCTAGCCTGTGCCTAGCCTGAGCCTAGCCTGTGGCTGGCCTGTGCCTAGCCAGTGTCTAGCCTGTGTCTAGCCTGTGCCTTGCCTGTGACAGCCATGTGCATAGCCTGCGCCTAGCCAGTGTCTAGCCTGTGTCTAGCCTGTGTCTTGCCTGAGACAGGCATGTGCATAGCGTGTACCTAGCCAGTGTCTAGCCAGTGCCAAGCCTGTGCCTAGCCAGTGTCTAGCCTTTGTCTAGGCCTGTGCATAGCCTGTGCCTAGCCAATGTCTAGCCTGTGTCTAGCCAATGTCTAGCCTCTGCCTAGCCTGTGTCTAGCCTGTGCCTAGCCAGTGCCTAACCTGTGCCTAGCCAATCCCTATCTTGTGACTAGCTAGTGCCTATCTTGTGACTAGCTAGTGCCTAGCCTGTGGCTAGCCAGTGTCTAGCCTGTGCCTAGCCTGTGCCTATACTGTGCCTAGCCTGTGCCTAGCCAGTGCCTAAGCTGTGCCTAGCCAGTGCCTATCTTGAGACTAACCAGTGCCTAGCCTGTGCCTAGCCAGTGCCTAGTCTTTGCCTAGCCAGTGTCTAGCCTGTGCCTAGCCAATGTGCATAGCCAGTGTCTAGCCTGTGCCTAGCCTGTGCCTAGCTAGTGTCTAGCCAGTGTCTAGCCAATGTACAGTCTGTGCCAAGCCAGTGTCTAGCCTGTGGCTAGCCAGTGTCTAGCTTGTGTCTAGCCGGTGCCTAGCCTGTGTCTAGCCTGTGCCTAGCCTGTGCCTAGCCTGTGCCTAGCCTGTGCCTAGCCTGTGCCTAGCCTGTGCCTAGCCTGTGCCTAGCCTGTGCCTAGCCTGTGCCTAGCCTGTGCCTAGCCTGTGCCTAGCCTGTGCCTAGCCTGTGCCTAGCCTGTGCCTAGCCTGTGCCTAGCCTGTGCCTAGCCTGTGCCTAGCCTGTGCCTAGCCTGTGCCTAGCCTGTGCCTAGCCTGTGCCTAGCCTGTGCCTAGCCTGTGCCTAGCCTGTGCCTAGCCTGTGCCTAGCCTGTGCCTAGCCTGTGCCTAGCCTGTGCCTAGCCTGTGCCTAGCCTGTGCCTAGCCTGTGCCTAGCCTGTGCCTAGCCTGTGCCTAGCCTGTGCCTAGCCTGTGCCTAGCCTGTGCCTAGCCTGTGCCTAGCCTGTGCCTAGCCTGTGCCTAGCCTGTGCCTAGCCTGTGCCTAGCCTGTGCCTAGCCTGTGCCTAGCCTGTGCCTAGCCTGTGTCTAGCCTGTGCCTAGCCTGTGCCTAGCCTGTGCCTAGCCTGTGCCTAGCCTGTGCCTAGCCTGTGCCTAGCCTGTGCCTAGCCTGTGTCTAGCCTGTGCCTAGCCTGTGCCTAGCCTGTGCCTAGCCTGTGTCTAGCCTGTGCCTAGCCTGTGCCTAGCCAGTGTCTAGCCTGTGTCTAGCCAGTGTCTAGCCTGTGTCTAGCCTGTGTCTAGCCTGTGTCTAGCCTGTGCCTAGCCTGTGTCTAGCCTGTGTCTAGCCTGTGTCTAGCCTGTGTCTAGCCTGTGCCTAGCCTGTGTCTAGCCTGTGTCTAGCCTGTGTCTAGCCTGTGTCTAGCCTGTGTCTAGCCTGTGTCTAGCCTGTGTCTAGCCTGTGCCTAGCCTGTGTCTAGCCTGTGCCTAGCCTGTCCTAGCCTGTGCCTAGCCAGTGTCTAGCCTGTGCCTAGCCTGTGCCTAGCCTGTGCCTAGCCTGTGCCTAGCCCAGTGCCTAGCCTGTGTCTAGCCTGTGCCTAGCCTGTGCCTAGCCTGTGCCTAGCCCAGTGCCTAGCCTGTGCCCAGCCTGTGCCTAGCCTGTGCCTAGCCTGTGCCTAGCCTGTGTCTAGCCTGTGCCTAGCCTGTGCCTAGCCTGTGCCTAGCCTGTGCCTAGCCTGTGTCTAGCCTGTGCCTAGCCTGTGCCTAGCCTGTGCCTAGCCTGTGCCTAGCCTGTGCCTAGCCAGTGCCTAGCCTGTGCCTAGCCTGTGCCTAGCCTGTGCCCAGCCTGTGCCTGTGCCTAGCCAGTGCCTAGCCCAGTGCCTAGCCTGTGCCTAGCCTGTGCCTAGCCTGTGCCTAGCCTGTGCCTAGCCTGTGTCTAGCCTGTGCCTAGCCTGTGTCTAGCCTGTGCCTAGCCTGTGCCTAGCCTGTGCCTAGCCTGTGCCTAGCCTGTGCCTAGCCTGTGCCTAGCCTGTGCCTAGCCTGTGCTTAGCCTGTGCCTAGCCAGTGCCTAGCCTGTGCCTAGCCAGTGCCTAGCCTGTGCCTAGCCCAGTGCCTAGCCTGTGCCTAGCCAGTGCCTAGCCTGTGCCTAGCCTGTGCCTAGCCTGTGCCTAGCCTGTGCCTAGCCTGTGCCTAGCCTGTGCCTAGCCTGTGCCATGTGCCTAGCCAGTGCCTAGCCTGTGCCTAGCCTGTGCCTAGCCTGTGCCTAGCCTGTGTGCCCTAGCCTGTGCCTAGCCTGTGCCTAGCCTGTGCCTAGCCTGTGCCTAGCCTGTGCCTAGCCTGTGCCTAGCCTGTGCCTAGCCTGTGCCTAGCCTGTGCCTAGCCTGTGCCTAGCCTGTGCCTAGCCTGTGCCTAGCCTGTGCCTAGCCTGTGTCTAGCCTGTGCCTAGCCTGTGCCTAGCCTGTGCCTAGCCTGTGCCTAGCAAGTGCCTAGCCTGTGCCTAGCCAGTGTCTAGCCTGTGCCTAGCCTAGTGTCTAGCCTGTGCCTAGCCTGTGCCTAGCCAGTGTCCAGCCTGTGCCTAGCCAGTGTGCATAGCCTGTGTCTAGCCTGTGTCTAGCCTGTGTCTAGCCTGTGTCTCAGCCTGTGCCTAGCCTGTGCCTAGCCTGTGTCTAGCCTGTGTCTAGCCTGTGTCTAGCCTGTGTCTAGCCTGTGTCTAGCCTGTGCCTAGCCTGTGTCTAGCCTGTGTCTAGCCTGTGTCTAGCCAGTGTCTAGCCTGTGTCTAGCCTGTGCCTAGCCTGTGCCTAGCCTGTGCCTAGCCTGTGCCTAGCCTGTGCCTAGCCAGTGCCTAGCCTGTGCCTAGCCTGTGCCTAGCCTGTGCCTAGCCTGTGCCTAGCCTGTGCCTAGCCTGTGCCTAGCCTGTGCCTAGCCTGTGCCTAGCCTGTGCCTAGCCTGTGCCTAGCCTGTGCCTAGCCTGTGTCTAGCCTGTGCCTAGCCAGTGCCTAGCCTGTGCCTAGCCATGTGTCTAGCCTGTGCCTAGCCAGTGTCTAGCCATGTGCCTAGCCTGTGCCTAGCCAGTGTCTAGCCTGTGCCTAGCCAGTGTCTAGCCTGTGCCTAGCCAGTGTCTAGCCTGTGCCTAGCCTGTGCCTAGCCTGTGCCTAGCCTGTGCCTAGCCAGTGTCTAAGCCTGTGCCTAGCCAGTGCCTAGCCTGTGTCTAGCCAGTGCCTAGCCTGTGCCTAGCCTGTGCCTAGTCTTGTGCCTAGCCAGTGCCTAGCCTGTGCCTAGCCTGTGCCTAGCCTGTGTGCATAGCCAGTGTCTAGCCTGTGCCTAGCCTGTGCCTAGCCTATGTGCCTAGCCAGTGTCTAGCCTGTGTCTAGCCTGTGCCTAGCCTGTGCCTAGCCAGTGTGCCTAGCCTGTGCCTAGCCTGTGTCTAGCCTGTGCCTAGCCTGTGTCTAGCCTGTGCCTTGCCTGAGCCTGGCTGTGCTAGCCTGTGCCTAGCCAGTGTCTAGCCTGTGCCTAGCCTGTGCCTAGCCTGTGCCTAGCCTGTGCCTAGCCTGTGCCTAGCCTGTGCCTAGCCTGTGCCTAGCCTGTGCCTAGCCTGTGCCTAGCCTGTGCCTAGCCTGTGCCTAGCCAGTGTATAGCCTGTGTCTAGCCTGTGCCTAGCCAGTGTCTAGCCTTTGTCTACCCTGTGCATAGCCTGTGTCTAGCCTGTGCCTAGCCAGCGTCTAGCCTGTGCCTAACTAGTGTCTAGCCTGTGCCTAGCCAGTGTTTAGCCTGTGCTTAGCCGGTGTCTAGCCTGTGCCTAGCCTGTGTCTAGCCTGTGCCTTGCCTGAGACTGGCATGTGCATAGCGTGTGCATAGCCAGTGTCTAGCCAGTGCCTAGCCTGTGCCTAGCCTGTGCCTAGCCTGTGTCTAGCCTGTGTCTATCCTGTGCCTTGCCTGTGACTGGCCAGTGTCTAGCCTGTGCCTAGCCTGAGCCTAGCCTGTGGCTGGCCTGTGCCTAGCCAGTGTCTAGCCTGTGTCTAGCCTGTGCCTCGCCTGTGACAGCCATGTGCATAGCCTGCGCCTAGCCAGTGTCTAGCCTGTGTCTAGCCTGTGTCTTGCCTGAGACAGGCATGTGCATAGCGTGTACCTAGCCAGTGTCTAGCCAGTGCCAAGCCTGTGCCTAGCCAGTGTCTAGCCTTTGTCTAGCCTGTGCATAGCCTGTGCCTAGCCAATGTCTAGCCTGTGTCTAGCCAATGTCTAGCCTCTGCCTAGCCTGTGTCTAGCCTGTGCCTAGCCAGTGCCTAACCTGTGCCTAGCCAATCCCTATCTTGTGACTAGCTAGTGCCTATCTTGTGACTAGCTAGTGCCTAGCCTGTGGCTAGCCAGTGTCTAGCCTGTGCCTAGCCTGTGCCTATACTGTGCCTAGCCTGTGCCTAGCCAGTGCCTAAGCTGTGCCTAGCCAGTGCCTATCTTGAGACTAACCAGTGCCTAGCCTGTGCCTAGCCAGTGCCTAGTCTTTGCCTAGCCAGTGTCTAGCCTGTGCCTAGCCAATGTGCATAGCCAGTGTCTAGCCTGTGCCTAGCCTGTGCCTAGCTAGTGTCTAGCCAGTGTCTAGCCAATGTACAGTCTGTGCCAAGCCAGTGTCTAGCCTGTGGCTAGCCAGTGTCTAGCTTGTGTCTAGCCGGTGCCTAGCCTGTGTCTAGCCTGTGCCTAGCCTGTGCCTAGCCTGTGCCTAGCCTGTGCCTAGCCTGTGCCTAGCCTGTGCCTAGCCTGTGCCTAGCCTGTGCCTAGCCTGTGCCTAGCCTGTGCCTAGCCTCTGCCTAGCCTGTGCCTAGCCTGTGCCTAGCCTGTGCCTAGCCTGTGCCTAGCCTGTGCCTAGCCTGTGCCTAGCCTGCCTAGCCTGTGCCTAGCCTGTGCCTAGCCTGTGCCTAGCCTGTGCCTAGCCTGTGCCTAGCCTGTGCCTAGCCTGTGCCTAGCCTGTGCCTAGCCTGTGCCTAGCCTGTGCCTAGCCTGTGCCTAGCCTGCCTAGCCTAGCTAGCCTGTGCCTAGCCTGTGCCTAGTGCCTAGCCTGTGCCTAGCCTGTGCCTAGCCTGTGCCTAGCCTGTGCCTAGCCTGTGCCTAGCCTGTGCCTAGCCTGTGCCTAGCCTGTGCCTAGCCTGTGCCTAGCCTGTGCCTAGCCTAGCCTGTGCCTAGCCTGTGCCTAGCCTGTGCCTAGCCTGTGCCTAGCCTGTGCCTAGCCTGTGCCTAGCCTGTGCCTAGCCTGTGCCTAGCCTGTGCCTAGCCTGTGCCTAGCCTGTGCCTAGCCTGTGCCTAGCCTGTGCCTAGCTTGTTTCTAGCATGTGCCTAGCCTGTGCCTAGCCTGTGCCTAGCCTGTGCCTAGCATGTGCCTAGCCTGTGCCTAGCCAGTGTCTAGCCTGTGCCTAGCCAGTGTCTAGCCTGTGCCTAGCCTGTGCCTAGCCTGTGCCTAGCCAGTGTCCAGCCTGTGCCTAGCCAGTGTCTAGCCTGTGTCTAGCCTGTGCCTAGCCTGTGTCTAGCCTGTGTCTAGCCTGTGTCTAGCCTGTGTCTAGCCTGTGTCTAGCCTGTGTCTAGCCTGGGTCTAGCCTGTGTCTAGCCTGTGTCTAGCCTGTGTCTAGCCTGTGTCTAGCCTGTGTCTAGCCTGTGTCTAGCCTGTGTCTAGCCTGTGTCTAGCCTGTGCCTAGCCAGTGTCTAGCCTGTGCCTAGCCAGTGTCTAGCCTGTGCCTAGCCTGTGCCTAGCCTGTGCCTAGCCAGTGCCTAGCCGTGCCTAGCCTGTGCCTAGCCTGTGCCTAGCCTGTGCCTAGCCTGTGCCTAGCCTGTGCCTAGCCTGTGCCTAGCCTGTGCCTAGCCTGTGCCTAGCCTGTGCCTAGCCTGTGCCTAGCCTGTGCCTAGCCTGTGCCTAGCCCAGCCTGTGCCTAGCCTGTGCCTAGCCCAGTGCCTAGCCTAGCCTAGCCAGCCTAGCCTGTGCCTAGCCTGTGCCTAGCCTGTGCCTAGCCAGTGTGCCTAGCCTGTGCCTAGCCTGTGCCTAGCCTGTGCCTAGCCTGTGCCTAGCCTGTGCCTAGCCTGTGCCTAGCCTGTGCCTAGCCTGTGCCTAGCCTGTGCCTAGCCTGTGCCTAGCCTGTGCCTAGCCTGTGCCTAGCCTGTGCCTAGCCTGTGCCTAGCCTGTGCCCAGCCTAGCCTGTGCCTAGCCCTGTGCCTAGCCTGTGCCTAGCCTGTGCCTAGCCTGTGCCTAGCCTGTGCCTAGCCAGTGCCTAGCCTGTGCCTAGCCTGTGCCTAGCCTGTGCCTAGCCAGTGCCTAGCCTGTGCCTAGCCTGTGCCTAGCCTGTGCCTAGCCTGTGCCTAGCCTGTGCCTAGCCTGTGCCTAGCCTGTGCCTAGCCTGTGCCTAGCCTGTGCCTAGCCTGTGCCTAGCCTGTGCCTAGCCTGTGCCTAGCCTGTGCCTAGCCTGTGCCTAGCCTGTGCCTAGCCTGTGTCTAGCCTGTGCCTGTGCCTGTAGCCTAGCCTGTGCCTAGCCTGTGCCTAGCCTGTGCCTAGCCTGTGCCTAGCCTGTGCCTAGCCTGTGCCTAGCCTGTGCCTAGCCTAGTGCCTAGCCAGTGCCTAGCCTGTGCCTAGCCAGTGTCTAGCCTGTGCCTAGCCAGTGTCTAGCCTGTGCCTAGCCTGTGCCTAGCCAGTGTCCAGCCTGTGCCTAGCCTGTGCCTAGCCTGTGTCTAGCCTGTGTCTAGCCTGTGTCTAGCCTGTGCCTAGCCTGTGTCTAGCCTGTGCCTAGCCTGTGTCTAGCCTGTGCCTAGCCTGTGCCTAGCCTGTGCCTAGCCTGTGCCTAGCCT
Organism: Zaprionus gabonicus; assembly: GCA_018903695.1. Classification (NCBI taxonomy): domain Eukaryota; kingdom Metazoa; phylum Arthropoda; class Insecta; order Diptera; family Drosophilidae; genus Zaprionus; species Zaprionus gabonicus. The sequence goes on from JAEIFO010001411.1 coordinate 13,152, forward strand.
GTGCCTAGCCTGTGCCTAGCCTGTGCCTAGCCCTGTGTCTAGCCTGTGCCTAGCCTGTGCCTAGCCTGTGCCTAGCCTGTGCCTAGCCTGTGCCTAGCCTGTGTCTAGCCTGTGCCTGTGCCTAGCCAGTGCCTAGCCTGTGCCTAGCCAGTGCCTAGCCTGTGTCTAGCCTGTGCCTAGCCTGTGCCTAGCCTGTGCCTAGCCTGTGCCTAGCCAGTGCCTAGCCTGTGCCTAGCCAGTGCCTAGCCTGTGCCTAGCCTGTGCCTAGCCTGTGCCTAGCCAGTGTCTAGCCTGTGCCTAGCCAGTGTCTAGCCTGTGCCTAGCTAGTGTCTAGCCTGTGCCTAGCCTGTGCCTAGCCAGTGTCCAGCCTGTGCCTAGCCAGTGTATAGCCTGTGTCTAGCCTGTGTCTAGCCTGTGTCTAGCCTGTGTCTAGCCTGTGCCTAGCCTGTGTCTTGCCTGTGTCAAGCCTGTGTCTAGCCTGTGCCTAGCCTGTGTCTAGCCTGTGTGCCTAGTGCCTAGCCTGTGCCTAGCCTGTGCCTAGCCTGTGCCTAGCCCAGTGCCTAGCCTGTGCCTAGCCTGTGCCCAGCCTGTGCCTAGCCTGTGCCTAGCCTGTGCCTAGCCTGTGCCTAGCCTGTGCCTAGCCTGTGCCTAGCCTGTGCCTAGCCTGTGCCTAGCCTGTGCCTAGCCTGTGCCTAGCCTGTGTCTAGCTTGTGCCTAGCCGGTGCCCAGCCTGTTCCTAGCATGTGCCTAGCCTGTGCATAGCCAGTGTCTAGCCATTGCATACCCTGTGCATAGCCAGTGTCTAGCCTGTGCCTAGCCTGTGTCTAGCTTGTTCCTAGCCAGTGTCTGGCCTGTGCCTAGCCTGTGCCTATACTGTGCCTAGCCTGTGCCTAGCCAGTGCCTAAGCTGTGCCTAGCCAGTGCCTATCTTGAGACTAACCAGTGCCTAGCCTGTGCCTAGCCAGTGCCTAGTCTTTGCCTAGCCAGTGTCTAGCCTGTGTCTAGCCTGTGCCTAGCCAATGTGCATAGCCAGTGTCTAGCCTGTGCCTAGCCTGTGCCTAGCTAGTGTCTAGCCAGTGTCTAGCCAATGTACAGTCTGTGCCAAGCCAGTGTCTAGCCTGTGGCTAGCCGGTGTCTAGCCTGTGCCTAGCCTGTGTCTAGCCTGTGCCTTGCCTGAGACTGGCATGTGCATAGCGTGTGCCTAGCCAGTGTCTAGCCAGTGCCTAGCCTGTGCCTAGCCTGTGCCTAGCCTGTGTCTAGCCTGTGTCTATCCTGTGCCTTGCCTGTGACTGGCATGTGCCTAGCCTGTGCCTAGCAGTGTCTAGCCTTTGTCTACCTGTGCATAGCCTGTGTCTAGCCTGTGCCTAGCTGTCTGCCTGTGTCTGCCTGTGCTCTGTCTAGCCTGTGCCTAGCCAGCGTCTAGCCTGTGCCTAACTAGTGTCTAGCCTGTGCCTAGCCAGTGTTTAGCCTGTGCTTAGCCGGTGTCTAGCCTGTGCCTAGCCTGTGTCTAGCCTGTGCCTTGCCTGAGACTGGCATGTGCATAGCGTGTGCATAGCCAGTGTCTAGCCAGTGCCTAGCCTGTGCCTAGCCTGTGCCTAGCCTGTGTCTAGCCTGTGTCTATCCTGTGCCTTGCCTGTGACTGGCCAGTGTCTAGCCTGTGCCTAGCCTGAGCCTAGCCTGTGGCTGGCCTGTGCCTAGCCAGTGTCTAGCCTGTGTCTAGCCTGTGCCTTGCCTGTGACAGCCATGTGCATAGCCTGCGCCTAGCCAGTGTCTAGCCTGTGTCTAGCCTGTGTCTTGCCTGAGACAGGCATGTGCATAGCGTGTACCTAGCCAGTGTCTAGCCAGTGCCAAGCCTGTGCCTAGCCAGTGTCTAGCCTTTGTCTAGCCTGTGCATAGCCTGTGCCTAGCCAATGTCTAGCCTGTGTCTAGCCAATGTCTAGCCTCTGCCTAGCCTGTGTCTAGCCTGTGCCTAGCCAGTGCCTAACCTGTGCCTAGCCAATCCCTATCTTGTGACTAGCTAGTGCCTATCTTGTGACTAGCTAGTGCCTAGCCTGTGGCTAGCCAGTGTCTAGCCTGTGCCTAGCCTGTGCCTATACTGTGCCTAGCCTGTGCCTAGCCAGTGCCTAAGCTGTGCCTAGCCAGTGCCTATCTTGAGACTAACCAGTGCCTAGCCTGTGCCTAGCCAGTGCCTAGTCTTTGCCTAGCCAGTGTCTAGCCTGTGCCTAGCCAATGTGCATAGCCAGTGTCTAGCCTGTGCCTAGCCTGTGCCTAGCTAGTGTCTAGCCAGTGTCTAGCCAATGTACAGTCTGTGCCAAGCCAGTGTCTAGCCTGTGGCTAGCCAGTGTCTAGCTTGTGTCTAGCCGGTGCCTAGCCTGTGTCTAGCCTGTGCCTAGCCTGCCTCAGCCTGTGCCTAGCCTGTGCCTAGCCTGTGCCTAGCCTGTGCCTAGCCTGTGCCTAGCCTGTGCCTAGCCTGTGCCTAGCCTGTGCCTAGCCTGTGCCTAGCCTGTGCCTAGCCTGTGCCTAGCCCAGCCTGTGCCTAGCCTGTGCCTAGCCTGTGCCTAGCCTGTGCCTGTGCCTAGCCTGTGCCTAGCCTGTGCCTAGCCTGTGCCTAGCCTGTGCCTAGCCTGTGCCTAGCCTGTGCCTAGCCTGTGCCTAGCCTGTGCCTAGCCTGTGCCTAGCCTGTGCCTAGCCTGTGCCTAGCCTGTGCCTAGCCTGTGCCTAGCCTGTGCCTAGCCTGTGCCTAGCCTGTGCCTAGCCTGTGCCTAGCCTGTGCCTAGCCTGTGCCTAGCCTGTGCCTAGCCTGTGCCTAGCCTGTGCCTAGCCTGTGCCTAGCCTGTGCCTAGCCTGTGCCTAGCCTGTGCCTAGCCTGTGCCTAGCCTGTGCCTAGCCTGTGCCTAGCCTGTGCCTAGCCTGTGCCTAGCCTGTGCCTAGCCTGTGCCTAGCCTGTGCCTAGCCTGTGCCTAGCCTGTGCCTAGCCTGTGCCTAGCCTGTGCCTAGCCTGTGCCTAGCCTGTGCCTAGCCTGTGCCTAGCCTGTGCCTAGCCTGTGCCTAGCCTGTGCCTAGCCTGTGCCTAGCCTGTGCCTAGCCTAGCCTAGCCAGTGTCTAGCCTGTGCCTAGCTAGCCTGTGTCTAGCCTGTGCCTAGCCTGTGCCTAGCCAGTGCCTAGCCTGTGCCTAGCCAGTGTCTAGCCTGTGCCTAGCCTGTGCCTAGCCTGTGTCTAGCCTGTGTCTAGCCTGTGTGCCTAGCCTGTGCCTAGCCTGTGTCTAGCCTGTGCCTAGCCTGTGCCTAGCCTGTGTCTAGCCTGTGTCTAGCCTGTGCCTAGCCTGTGCCTAGCCTGTGTCTAGCCTGTGCCTAGCCAGTGTCTAGCCTGTGCCTAGCCTGTGCCTAGCCTGTGCCTAGCCTGTGCCTAGCCTGTGTCTAGCCTGTGTCTAGCCTGTGTCTAGCCTGTGTCTAGCCTGTGTCCTGTTCTAGTCTAGCCTGTGTCTAGCCTGTGTCTAGCCTGTGTCTAGCCTGTGTCTAGCCTGTGTCTAGCCTGTGTCTAGCCTGTGCCTAGCCTGTGTCTAGCCTGTGTCTAGCCTGTGCCTAGCCTGTGCCTAGCCTGTGTCTAGCCTGTGTCTAGCCTGTGCCTAGCCAGTGTCTAGCCTGTGTCTAGCCTGTGCCTAGCCTGTGTCTAGCCTGTGCCTAGCCTGTGCCTAGCCTGTGCCTAGCCAGTGCCTAGCCAGTGCCTAGCTTGTGCCTAGCCTGTGCCTAGCCTGTGCCTAGCCTGTGCCTAGCCTGTGCCTAGCCTGTGCCTAGCCTGTGCCTAGCCTGTGCCTAGCCTGTGCCTAGCCTGTGCCTAGCCTGTGCCTAGCCTGTGCCTAGCCTGTGCCTAGCCTGTGCCTAGCCTGTGCCTAGCCTGTGCCTAGCCAGTGCCTAGCTTGTGCCTAGCCAGTGCCTAGCTTGTGCCTAGCCTGTGCCTAGCCTGTGCCTAGCCTGTGCCTAGCCTGTGCCTAGCCTGTGCCTAGCCTGTGCCTAGCCTGTGCCTAGCCTGTGCCTAGCCTGTGCCTAGCCTGTGCCTAGCCTGTGTAGCCTAGCCTGTGCCTAGCCTGTGCCTAGCCTGTGCCTAGCCTGTGCCTAGCCTGTGCCTAGCCTGTGCTAGCCTGTGCCTAGCCCAGTGCCTAGCCTGTGCCTAGCCTGTGCCTAGCCTGTGCCTAGCCTGTGCCTAGCCTGTGCCTAGCCTGTGCCTAGCCTGTGCCTAGCCTGTGCCTAGCCTGTGCCTAGCCAGTGCCTAGCCAGTGCCTAGCCAGTGCCTAGCTTGTGCCTAGCCAGTGCCTAGCCTGTGCCTAGCCTGTGCCTAGCCTGTGCCTAGCCTGTGCCTAGCCTGTGCCTGGCCTGTGCCTAGCCTGTGCCTAGCCTGTGCCTAGCCTGTGCCTAGCCTGTGCCTAGCCTGTGCCTAGCCTGTGCCTAGCCTGTGCCTAGCCTGTGCCTAGCCTGTGCCTAGCCTGTGCGTAGCCTGTGCCTAGCCTGTGCGTAGCCTGTGCCTAGCCTGTGCCTAGCCTGTGCCTAGCCTGTGCCTAGCCAGTGCCTAGCCAGTGCCTAGCCAGTGCCTAGCCTGTGCCTAGCCAGTGCCTAGCTTGTGCCTAGCCAGTGCCTAGCCTGTGCCTAGCCTGTGCCTAGCCTGTGCCTAGCCTGTGCCTAGCCTGTGCCTAGCCTGTGCCTAGCCTGTGCCTAGCCTGTGCCTAGCTTGTGCCTAGCCTGTGCCTAGCCTGTGCCTAGCCTGTGCCTAGCCTGTGCCTAGCCTGTGCCTAGCCTGTGCCTAGCCTGTGCCTAGCCTGTGCCTAGCCTGTGCCTAGCCTGTGCCTAGCCTGTGCCTAGCCTGTCCTAGCCTGTGCCTAGCCTGTGCCTAGCCTGTGCCTAGCCTGTGCCTAGCCTGTGCCTAGCCTGTGCCTAGCCAGTGCCTAGCCTGTGCCTAGCCTGTGCCTAGCCTGTGCCTAGCCTGTGCCTAGCCAGTGCCTAGCCAGTGCCTAGCCAGTGCCTAGCCAGTGCCTAGCCAGTGCCTATCTTGTGACTAACCAGTGCCTATCTTGTGACTAACCAGTGCCTAGCCTGTGCCTAGCCTGTGCCTAGCCTGTGCCTAGCCTGTGCCTAGCCTGTGCCTAGCCTGTGCCTAGCCTGTGCCTAGCCTAGCCTGTGCCTAGCCTAGCCTGTGCCTAGTGCCTAGCCTGCCTAGCCTGTGCCTAGCCTGTGCCTAGCCTGTGCCTAGCCTGTGCCTAGCCTGTGCCTAGCCTGTGCCTAGCCTGTGCCTAGCCTGTGCCTAGCCTGTGCCTAGCCTGTGCCTAGCCTGTGCCTAGCCTGTGCCTAGCCTGTGCCTAGCCTGTGCCTAGCCTGTGCCTAGCCTGTGCGTAGCCTGTGCCTAGCCTGTGCGTAGCCTGTGCCTAGCCTGTGCCTAGCCCTAGCCTGTAGCCTGTGCGTAGCCTGTGCCTAGCCAGTGCCTAGCCTAGTGTCTAGCCTGTGCCTAGCCTGAGCCTGTAGCGTAGCCTGTGCGTAGCCTGTGCGTAGCCTGTGCGTAGCCTGTGCGTAGCCTGTGCGTAGCCTGTGCGTAGCCTGTGCGTAGCCTGTGCCTAGCCAGTGTCTAGCATGTGCGTAGCCTGTGACTGGCATGTGCATAGCCTGTGCCTAGGCAGTGTCTAGCCAGTGCATTGCCTATGCCTAGCCAGTGTCTAGCCTGTGTCTAGCTTGTTCCTAGCCATCGTCTAGCCTGTGCCTAGCCATCGTCTAGCCTGTGCCTAGCCTGTGCCTAGCCTGTGCCTAGCCTGTGCCTAGCCTGTGCCTAGCCTGTGCCTAGCCTGTGCCTAGCCTGTGCCTAGCCTGTGCCTAGCCTGTGCCTAGCCTGTGCCTAGCCTGTGCCTAGCCTGTGCCTAGCCTGTGCCTAGCCTGTGCCTAGCCTGTGCCTAGCCTGTGCCTAGCCAGTGTCTAGCCTGTGCCTAGCCTGTGCCTAGCCAGTGTCTAGCCTGTACCTAGCCAGCGTCCAGCCTGTGCCTATCCAGTGCCTAGCTAGTGTCTAGCCTGTGTCTAGCCTGAGCCTAGTCAGAGTCTAGGCTGTGCCTAGCCAGTGTCTAGCCTGTGTCTTACCTGTGGCTAGCCAGAGTCTAGCCTGTGCCTACCCAGTGTCTAGCCTGTGCCTAGCCAGTGTTTAGCCTGTGCATAGCCGGCGTCTAGCCAGTGCGTAGCCAGTGTCTAGCCTGTACCTAGCCAATGTCTAGCCTGTACCTAGCCTGTGCCTAGCCAGTGTCTAGCCTGTACCTAGCCTGTGTCTAGCCTGTGCCTAGCCAGTGTCTAGCATGTGCCTTGCCTGTGACTGGCATGTGCATAGACTGTGCCTAGCCAGTGTCTAGCCAGTGCATTGCCTATTCTTAGCCAGTGTCTAGCCTGTGTCTAGCTTGTTCGTAGCCAGTGTCTAGCCTCTGCCTAGCCTGTGCCTAGCCTGTGCCTAGCCTGTGCCTAGCCTGTGCCTAGCCTGTGCCTAGCCTGTGCCTAGCCAGTGTCTAGCCTGTGTCTAGCTTGTTCCTAGCCAGTGCCTAGCCTGTGCCTAGCCTGTGCCTAGCCTGTGCCTAGCCTGTGCCTAGCCTGTGCCTAGCCTGTGCCTAGCCTGTGCCTAGCCTGTGCCTAGCCTGTGCCTAGCCTGTGCCTAGCCTGTGCCTAGTCTGTGCCTAGCCTGTGCCTAGCCTGTGCCTAGCCTGTGTCTAGCCTGTGCCTAGCCTGTGCCTAGCCTGTGCCTAGCCAGTGTCTAGCCTGTACCTAGCCTGTGTCTAGCCTGTGCCTAGCCAGTACCTAACCTGTGCCTAGCCAGTGCCTGTCTTGTGACTAGCCAGTGCCTAGCCTGTGCCTAGCCAGTGCCTAGCAATTACCTAGCCAGTGTCTAGCCTGTGCCTACCTAGTGTCTAGCCTGTGCCTAGCCAGTGTATAGTCTGTGCCAAGCCATTGTCTAGCCTGTGGCTAGCCAGTGTCTAGCCTGTGTCTAGCCGGTGCCTAGCCTGTACCTAGCCGGTACTTTGCTTGTGCCTAGCCTGTGCCTAGCCTGTGCCTAGCCTGTGCCTAGCCTGTACCTAGCCTGTGCCTAGCCTGTGTCTAGCCTGTGCTTAGCCTATGCCGAGCCTGTGCCCAGCCTGTTCCTAACATGTGCCTAGCCTGTGCCTAGCCAGTGTCCAGCCTTTGCATTGCCTGTGCATAGCCAGTGTCTAGCCTGTGCCTAGCCTGTGTCTAGCTTGTTCCTAGCCAGTGTCTAGCCTGTGCCTAGCCTGTGCCTATCCTGTGCCTAGCCTGTGCCTAGCATGTGCCTATCCTGTGCCTAGCCTGTGTCTAGCCAGTGTCTAGCCAGTGTCTAGCCTGTGCCTAGCCAGTGTCTAGCCTGTGCATAGCCAGTGCATTGCCTATGCCTAGCCAGTGTCTAGCCTGTGTCTAGCTTGTTCCTTGTCTGTGCCTATCCTGTGCCTTGCCTGTGCCTAGCCTGTGCCTAGCCTGTGCCTAGCCTGTGCCTATCCTGCGCCTATCCTGCGCCTAGCCAGTGACTAGCCTGTACCTAGCCTGTGCCTAGCCAATGTCTAGCCTGTGTCTAGCCAATGTCTAGCCTCTGCCTAGCCTGTGTCTAGCCTGTGCCTAGCCAGTGCCTAACCTGTGCCTAGCCAATCCCTATCTTGTGACTAGCTAGTGCCTATCTTGTGACTAGCTAGTGCCTAGCCTGTGGCTAGCCAGTGTCTAGCCTGTGTCTAGCCAGTGTCTAGCCTGTGTCTAGCCGGTGCCCAGCCTGTTCCTAGCATGTGCCTAGCCTGTGCATAGCCAGTGTCTAGCCATTGCATACCCTGTGCATAGCCAGTGTCTAGCCTGTGCCTAGCCTGTGTCTAGCTTGTTCCTAGCTAGTGTCTGGCCTGTGCCTAGCCTGTGCCTATACTGTGCCTAGCCTGTGCCTAGCCAGTGCCTAAGCTGTGCCTAGCCAGTGCCTATCTTGAGACTAACCAGTGCCTAGCCTGTGCCTAGCCAGTGCCTAGTCTTTGCCTAGCCAGTGTCTAGCCTGTGTCTAGCCTGTGCCTAGCCAATGTGCATAGCCAGTGTCTAGCCTGTGCCTAGCCTGTGCCTAGCTAGTGTCTAGCCAGTGTCTAGCCAATGTACAGTCTGTGCCAAGCCAGTGTCTAGCCTGTGGCTAGCCGGTGTCTAGCCTGTGCCTAGCCTGTGTCTAGCCTGTGCCTTGCCTGAGACTGGCATGTGCATAGCGTGTGCCTAGCCAGTGTCTAGCCAGTGCCTAGCCTGTGCCTAGCCTGTGCCTAGCCTGTGTCTAGCCTGTGTCTATCCTGTGCCTTGCCTGTGACTGGCATGTGCCTAGCCTGTGCCTAGCCAGTGTCTAGCCTTTGTCTACCCTGTGCATAGCCTGTGTCTAGCCTGTGCCTAGGCAGTGTCTAGCCTGTGTCTTACCTGTGGCTAGCCAGAGTCTAGCCTGTGCCTAGCCAGCGTCTAGCCTGTGCCTAACTAGTGTCTAGCCTGTGCCTAGCCAGTGTTTAGCCTGTGCTTAGCCGGTGTCTAGCCTGTGCCTAGCCTGTGTCTAGCCTGTGCCTTGCCTGAGACTGGCATGTGCATAGCGTGTGCATAGCCAGTGTCTAGCCAGTGCCTAGCCTGTGCCTAGCCTGTGCCTAGCCTGTGTCTAGCCTGTGTCTATCCTGTGCCTTGCCTGTGACTGGCCAGTGTCTAGCCTGTGCCTAGCCTGAGCCTAGCCTGTGGCTGGCCTGTGCCTAGCCAGTGTCTAGCCTGTGTCTAGCCTGTGCCTTGCCTGTGACAGCCATGTGCATAGCCTGCGCCTAGCCAGTGTCTAGCCTGTGTCTAGCCTGTGTCTTGCCTGAGACAGGCATGTGCATAGCGTGTACCTAGCCAGTGTCTAGCCAGTGCCAAGCCTGTGCCTAGCCAGTGTCTAGCCTTTGTCTAGCCTGTGCATAGCCTGTGCCTAGCCAATGTCTAGCCTGTGTCTAGCCAATGTCTAGCCTCTGCCTAGCCTGTGTCTAGCCTGTGCCTAGCCAGTGCCTAACCTGTGCCTAGCCAATCCCTATCTTGTGACTAGCTAGTGCCTATCTTGTGACTAGCTAGTGCCTAGCCTGTGGCTAGCCAGTGTCTAGCCTGTGCCTAGCCTGTGCCTATACTGTGCCTAGCCTGTGCCTAGCCAGTGCCTAAGCTGTGCCTAGCCAGTGCCTATCTTGAGACTAACCAGTGCCTAGCCTGTGCCTAGCCAGTGCCTAGTCTTTGCCTAGCCAGTGTCTAGCCTGTGCCTAGCCAATGTGCATAGCCAGTGTCTAGCCTGTGCCTAGCCTGTGCCTAGCTAGTGTCTAGCCAGTGTCTAGCCAATGTACAGTCTGTGCCAAGCCAGTGTCTAGCCTGTGGCTAGCCTGTGGCTAGCCAGTGTCTAGCTTGTGTCTAGCCGGTGCCTAGCCTGTGTCTAGCCTGTGCCTAGCCTGTCCCTAGCCTGTGCCTAGCCTGTGCCTAGCCTGTGCCTAGCCTGTGCCTAGCCTGTGCCTAGCCTGTGCCTAGCCTGTGCCTAGCCTGTGCCTAGCCTGTGCCTAGCCTGTGCCTAGCCTGTGCCTAGCCTGTGCCTAGCCTGTGCCTAGCCTGTGCCTAGCGTGTGCCTAGCCTGTGCCTAGCCTGTGCCTAGCCTGTGCCTAGCCTGTGCCTAGCCTGTGCCTAGCCTGTGCCTAGCCTGTGCCTAGCCTGTGCCTAGCCTGTGCCTAGCCTGTGCCTAGCCTGTGCCTAGCCTGTGCCTAGCCTGTGCCTAGCCTGTGCCTAGCCTGTGCCTAGCCTGTGCCTAGCCTGTGCCTAGCCTGTGCCTAGCCTGTGCCTAGCCTGTGCCTAGCCTGTGCCTAGCCTGTGCCTAGCCTGTGCCTAGCCTGTGCCTAGCCTGTGCCTAGCCTGTGCCTAGCTGTGCCTAGCCTGTGCCTAGCCTGTGCCTAGCCTGTGCCTAGCCTGTGCCTAGCCTGTGCCTAGCCTGTGCCTAGCCTGTGCCTAGCCTGTGCCTAGCCTGTGCCTAGCCTGTGCCGAGCCTGTGCCTAGCTTGTTTCTAGCATGTGCCTAGCCTGTGCCGAGCCTGTGCCTAGCCTGTTCCTAGCATGTACCTAGCCTGTGCCTAGCCAGTGTCTAGCCTGTGCCTAGCTAGTGTCTAGCCTGTGCCTAGCCTGTGCCTAGCCAGTGTCCAGCCTGTGCCTAGCCAGTGTATAGCCTGTGTCTAGCCTGTGTCTAGCCTGTGTCTAGCCTGTGTCTAGCCTGTGTCTAGCCTGTGTCTAGCCTGTGTCTTGCCTGTGTCTAGCCTGGGTCTAGCCTGTGTGTAGCCTGTGTCTAGCCTGTGTCTATCCTGTGTCTAGCCCGTGTCTAGCCTGTGTCTAGCCCGTGTCTAGCTTGTGTCTAGCCTGTGCCTAGCCAGTGTCTAGCCTGTGCATAGCCAGCGTATAGCCTGTGCCTAGCCAGTGCCTAGCCAGTGTCTAGCCTGTGTCTAGCCTGTGCCTACCCAGTGCCAAGCCTGTGCCTAGCCAGTGTCTAGCCTGTGCCTAGCCAGTGTCTAGGCTGTGCCTAGCCTGTGCCTAGCCAATGCATAGCAAGTGTCTAGCCTGTGCCTAGCCAGTGTCTAGCCTGTGCCTAGCTAGTGTCTAGCCTGTGCCAAGCCTGTGCCTAGCCAGTGTCCAGCCTGTGCCTAGCCAGTGTATAGCCTGTGTCTAGCCTGTGTCTAGCCTGTGTCTAGCCTGTGTCTAGCCTGTGTCTAGCCTGTGTCTAGCCTGTGTCTAGCCTGTGTCTAGCCTGTGTCTAGCCTGTGTCTAGCTCTAGCCTGTGCCTAGCCTGTGCCTAGCCTGTGCCTAGCCTGTGCCTAGCCTGTGCCTAGCCTGTGCCTAGCCTGTGCCTAGCCTGTGCCTAGCCTGTGCCTAGCCTGTGCCTAGCCTGTGCCCTAGCCTGTGCCCTAGCCTGTGCCTAGCCTGTGCCTAGCCTGTGCCTAGCCTGTGCCTAGCCTGTGCATAGCCAGTGTCTAGCCTGTGCCTAGCCTAGCCTGTGCCTAGCCTGTGTCTCCAGCCTGTGCCTAGCCTGTGCCTAGCCTGTGCCTAGCCTGTGCCTAGCCTGTGCCTAGCCTGTGCCTAGCCTGTGCCTAGCCTGTGCCTAGCCTGTGCATAGCCAGTGTCTAGCCAGTGCATAGCCTGTGCATAGCCAGTGTCTAGCCTGTGCCTAGCCTGTGTCTAGCTTGTTGCCTAGCCAGTGTCTGGCCTGTGCCTAGCCTGTGCCTATAGCCTGTGCCTAGCCTGTGCCTAGCCTGTGCCTAGCCTGTGCCTAGCCTGTGCCTATCTTGAGACTAGCCTGTGCCTAGCTGTGCCTGTGCCTAGCCAGTGCCTAGCCTGTGCCTAGCCTGTGCCTAGCCAGTGTCTAGCCTGTGTCTAGCCTGTGCCTAGCCAGTGCTGCATAGCCAGTGTCTAGCCGTGTGCCTAGCCTGTGCCTAGCCTAGTGTCTAGCCAGTGTCTAGCCAGTGTAGCCAGTCTGTGCCTAGCCAGTGTCTAGCCTGTGCCTAGCCTGTGTCTAGCCTGTGCCTAGCCTGTGTCTAGCCTGTGCCTTGCCTGAGACTGGCATGTGCATAGCGTGTGCATAGCCAGTGTCTAGCCAGTGCCTAGCCTGTGCCTAGCCTGTGCCTAGCCTGTGTCTAGCCTGTGTCTATCCTGTGCCTTGCCTGTGACTGGCCAGTGTCTAGCCTGTGCCTAGCCTGAGCCTAGCCTGTGGCTGGCCTGTGCCTAGCCAGTGTCTAGCCTGTGTCTAGCCTGTGCCTTGCCTGTGACAGCCATGTGCATAGCCTGCGCCTAGCCAGTGTCTAGCCTGTGTCTAGCCTGTGTCTTGCCTGAGACAGGCATGTGCATAGCGTGTACCTAGCCAGTGTCTAGCCAGTGCCAAGCCTGTGCCTAGCCAGTGTCTAGCCTTTGTCTAGCCTGTGCATAGCCTGTGCCTAGCCAATGTCTAGCCTGTGTCTAGCCAATGTCTAGCCTCTGCCTAGCCTGTGTCTAGCCTGTGCCTAGCCAGTGCCTAACCTGTGCCTAGCCAATCCCTATCTTGTGACTAGCTAGTGCCTATCTTGTGACTAGCTAGTGCCTAGCCTGTGGCTAGCCAGTGTCTAGCCTGTGCCTAGCCTGTGCCTATACTGTGCCTAGCCTGTGCCTAGCCAGTGCCTTTTCCTAGCCAGTGCCTATCTTGAGACTAACCAGTGCCTAGCCTGTGCCTAGCCAGTGCCTAGTCTTTGCCTAGAGTGCCTAGCCAATGTGCATAGCCAGTGTCTAGCCTGTGCCTAGCCTGTGCCTAGCTAGTGTCTAGCCAGTGTCTAGCCAATGTACAGTCTGTGCCAAGCCAGTGTCTAGCCTGTGGCTAGCCAGTGTCTAGCTTGTGTCTAGCCGGTGCCTAGCCTGTGTCTAGCCTGTGCCTAGCCTGTGCCTAGCCTGTGCCTAGCCTGTGCCTAGCCTGTGCCTAGCCTGTGCCTAGCCTGTGCCTAGCCTGTGCCTAGCCTGTGCCTAGCCTGTGCCTAGCCTGTGCCTAGCCTGTGCCTAGCCTGTGCCTAGCCTGTGCCTAGCCTGTGCCTAGCCCTAGCCTGTGTCTAGCCTGTGTCTAGCCTGTGTCTATCCTAAGTCTAGCCTGTGTCTAGCCTGTGGCTTGCCAATGACTGGCATGTGCATAGCCTGTGCCTAGCCAGTGTTTAGTCTGTGCCTAGCCAGAGTCTAGCGTGTGCCTAGCCAGTGTATAGCGTGTGCCTGGCCAGTGTATAGCCTGTGCCTAGCCAGTGTTTAGCCTGTGCCTAGCCAGTGTATAGCCTGTGCCTAGCTAGTGTCTAGCCTGTGCCTAGCCAGTGTCTAGCCTGTGCCTAGCCAGTGTCTAGCCAGTGCCTAGCCAGTTTCTAGCCTGTGCCTAGCCTGTGCCTATCCTGTGTCTAGCCTGTGCCTATCCTGTGCCTAGCCTGTGCCTAGCCAGTATCTGGCCTGTGCCTAGCCTGTGCCTAGCCAGTGTCTAGCCTGTACCTAGCCTGAGCCTAGCCAATGTCTAGCCTGTGCCTAGCCTGTGTCCAGACTGTGCCTAGCCAGTGCCTAACCTGTGCCTAGCCAGTGCCTATCTTGTGACTAGCCAGTGCCTAGCCTGTGCCTAGCCAGTGCCTAGCCTTTGCCTAACCAGTGTCTAGCCTGTGTCTAGCCTGTGTCTAGCCTGTGTCTAGCCTGTGTCTAGTCTGTGCCTAGCCTGTGTCTAGCCTGTGTCTAGCCTGTGTCTAGCCTGTGTCTAGCCTGTGTCTAGCCTGTGTCTAGCCTGTGTCAAGCCTGTATCTAGCCTGTGTCTAGCCTGTGTCTAGCCTGTGTCTAGCCTGTGTCTAGCCTGTGTCAAGCCTGTGCCTAGCCAGTGTCAAGCCTGTGCCTAGCCAGTGTCTAGCCTGTGCCTAGCCAGTGTCTAGCCTGTGCCTAGCCAGTGTCTAGCCTTTGCCTAGTCAGTGTCTAGCCTGTGTCTAGCCTGTGTCTAACCTGTGCATAGCCAGTGTCTAGCCTGTGCATAGCCAGTGTCTAGCCTGTGCATAGCCAGTGTCTAGCCTGTGTCTAGCCTGTGCCTAGCCAGAGTCTTGCCTGTGCCTAGCCAGTGTCTAGCCAGTGTCTAGCCTGTGCATAGCCTGTGCCTAGCCAGTGTCTAGCCTTTGTATAGACTGTGCCTAGCCCGTGTCTAGCCTGTGCCTAGTCTGTGCCTAGCTAGTGTCTAGCCTGTGCCTAGCCAGTGACTAGCCTGTGCCTAGCCAGTGTCTAGCCTGTGCCTAGCCAGTGTCTAGCCTGTTCCTAGCCTGTGTCTAGTCTGTAACTAGCCAGTGTATAGCCTGTGTCTAGCCTGTGTCTGGCCTGTGTCTAGCCTGTGTCTAGCCTGTGTCTAGCCTGTGTCTAGCCTGTGTCTATCCTAAGTCTAGCCTGTGTCTAGCCTGTGGCTTGCCAATGACTGGCATGTGCATAGCCTGTGCCTAGCCAGTGCCTAGCCAGTGTCTAGCCTGTGCCTAGCCGGAGTCTAGCCTGTGCCTAGCCTGTGTCTAGCCAGATTCTAACCTGTGTCTAGCCACTGTCTTGCCTGTGTTTGGCCTGTGCCTAGCCAGTGTCTAGCCTGAGTCTTACCTGTGCCTAGCCAGTGCCTATCTTGTGACTAGCCAGTGCCTAGCCTGTGCCTAGCCAGTGCCTAGCCTGTGCCTAGCCAGTGCCTAGCCTTTGCCTAGCCAGTGTCTAGCCAGTGTCTAGCCTGTGTCTAGCCTGTGTCTAGTCTGTGCCTAGCCTGTGTCTAGCCTGTGTCTAGCCTGTGTCTAGCCTGTGTCTAGCCTGTGTCTAGCCCGTGTCTAGCCTGTGTCTAGCCTGTGTCTAGCCTGTGTCTAGCCTGTGTCAAGCCTGTGTCTAGCCTGTGTCTAGCCTGTGTCAAGCCTGTGCCTAGCCAGTGTCTAGCCTGTGCCTAGCCAGTGTCTAGCCTGTGCCTAGCCAGTGTCTAGCCTTTGCCTTGTCAGTGTCTAGCATTTGCCTAGTCAGTGTCTAGCCTGTGTCTAGCCTGTGTCTAGCCTGTGTCTAGCCTGTGTCTAGCCTGTGTCTAGCCTGTGTCTATTCTGTGCCTAGTCTGTGCCTAGCCTGTGTCTAGCCTGTGTCTAGCCTGTCTCTAGCCTGTGTCTAGCCTGTGTCTAGCCTGTGTCTAGCCTGTGTCTAGCCTGTGCCTAGCCAGTGTCTAGCCTGTGCCTAGCCAGTGTCTAGCCTGTGCCTAGCCAGTGTCCAGCCTGTGCCTAGCCAGTGTCTAGCCTGTGCCTAGCCAGTGTCTAGCCTGTGCCTAGCCAGTGTCTAGACTGTGCCTAGCCAGTGTCTAGCCTTTGCCTAGTCAGTGTCTAGCCTGTACCTTGCCTGTGGCTAGCATGTGCATAGCCTGTGCCAAGCCAGTGTCTAGACTGTCCCTAGCCAGTGTCTAGCCTGTGCATAGCCAGTGTCTAGCATGTGCATAGCCTGTGCCTAGCCAGTGTCTAGCCAGTGCATTGCCTATGCCTAGCCAGTGTCTAGCCTGTGTCAAGCTTGTTCCTAGCCAGTTTCTAGCCTGTGCCTAGCCTGTGCCTATCCTGTGCCTAGCCTGTGCCTACCCTGTGCCAAGCCTGTGCCTAGCCTGTGCCTAGCCAGTGTCTGGCATGTCCCTAGCCTGTGCCTAGCCAGTGTCTAGCCTGTACCTAGCCTGAGCCTAGCCAATGTCTAGCCTGTGCCTAGCCTGTGTCCAGACTGTGCCTAGCCAGTGCCTAACCTGTGACTAGCCAGTGCCTATCTTGTGACTAGCCAGTGCCTAGCCAGTGCCTAGCCTGTGCCTAGCCTGTGTCTAGCCTGTGCCTAGCCAGTGTCTAGCCTGTGCATAGCCAGTGTCTAGCATGTGCATAGCCTGTGCCTAGCCAGTGTCTAGCCAGTGCATTGCCTATGCCTAGCCAGTGTCTAGCCTGTGTCAAGCTTGTTCCTAGCCAGTTTCTAGCCTGTGCCTATCCTGTGCCTAGCCTGTGCCTACCCTGTGCCTAGCCTGTGCCTAGCCTGTGCCTAGCCAGTGTCTGGCATGTGCCTAGCCTGTGCCTAGCCAGTGTCTAGCCTGTACCTAGCCTGAGCCTAGCCAATGTCTAGCCTGTGCCTAGCCTGTGTCCAGACTGTGCCTAGCCAGTGCCTAACCTGTGCCTAGCCAGTGCCTATCTTGTGACTAGCCAGTGCCTAGCCTTTGCCTAGCCAGTGTCTAGCCTGTGCCTACCCTGTACCAAGCCAGTGTCTAGCCTGTTCCTAGCCAGTGTATTGTCTGTGCAAAGCCAGTGTCTAGCCTGTGGCAAGCCAGTGTCAAGCCTGTGCCTAGCCAGTGTCTAGCCTGTGTCTTGCCTGTGCCTAGCCAGTGTCTAGCCTGTGTCTAGCCTGTGTCTAGCCTGTGTCTAGCCTGTGTCTAGCCTGTGTCTAGCCTGTGCCTAGCCAGTGTTTAGTCTGTGCCTAGCCAGAGTCTAGCGTGTGCCTAGCCTGTGTCTAGCCTGTGTCTAGCCTGTGTCTAGCCTGTGTCTAGCCTGTGTCTAGCCTGTGTCTAGCCTGTGTCTAGCCTGTGTCTAGCCTGTGTCTAGCCTGTGCCTAGCCTGTGTCTAGCCTGTGTCTAGCCTGTGCCTAGCCAGTGTCTAGACTGTCCCTAGCCAGTGTCTAGCCTTTGCATAGCCAGTGTCTAGCATGTGCATAGCCTGTGCCTAGCCAGTGTCTAGCCAGTGCATTGCCTATGCCTAGCCAGTGTCTAGCCTGTGTCTAGCTTGTTCCTAGCTAGTTTCTAGCCTGTGCCTAGCCTGTGCCTATCCTGTGCCTAGCCTGTGCCTATCCTGTGCCTAGCCTGTGCCTAGCCTGTGCCTAGCCAGTGTCTGGCATGTGCCTAGCCTGTGCCTAGCCAGTGTCTAGCCTGTACCTAGCCTGAGCCTAGCCAATGTCTAGCCTGTGCCTAGCCTGTGTCCAGACTGTGCCTAGCCAGTGCCTAACCTGTGCCTAGCCAGTGCCTATCTTGTGACTAGCCAGTGCCTATCTTGTGACTAGCCAGTGCCTAGCCAGTGCCTAGCCAGTGCCTAGCCTGTGCCTAGCCTGTGTCTAGCCTGTGCCTAGCCACTGTCTAGCCTGTGCCTAGCCAGTGCGTAACCTGTGCCTAGCCAGTGCCTATCTTGTGACTAGCCAGTGCCTAGCCTGTGCATAGCCAGTGCCTAGCCTTTGCCTAGCCAGTGTCTAGCCTGTGTCTAGCCTGTACCAAGCCAGTGTCTAGCCTGTTCCTAGCCAGTGTATAGTCTGTGCCAAGCCAGTGTCTAGCCTGTGGCAAGCCAGTGTCAAGCCTGTGCCTAGCCAGTGTCTAGCCTGTGTCTAGCCTGTGTCTAGCCTGTGTCTTGCCTGTGCCTAGCCTGTGTCTAGCCTGTGTCTAGCCTGTGTCTAGCCTGTGTCTAGCCTGTGTCTAGCCTGTGTCTAGCCTGTGTCTAGCCTGTGTCTAGCCTGTGTCTAGCCTGTGTCTAGCCTGTGTCTAGCCTGTGTCTAGCCTGTGTCTAGCCTGTGTCTAGCCTGTATCAAGCCTGTGTCTAGCCTGTGTCTAGCCTGTGTCTAGCCTGTGTCTAGCCTGTGTCAAGCCTGTGCCTAGCCTGTGTCTAGCCTGAGTCTTACCTGTGCCTAGCCAGTGCCTATCTTGTGACTAGCCAGTGCCTAGCCTGTGCCTAGCCAGTGCCTAGCCAGTGCCTATCTTGTGACTAGCCAGTGCCTAGCCTGTGCCTAGCCAGTGCCTAGCCTTTGCCTAGCCAGTGTCTAGCCAGTGTCTAGCCTGTGTCTAGCCTGTGTCTAGTCTGTGCCTAGCCTGTGTCTAGCCTGTGTCTAGCCTGTGTCTAGCCTGTGTCTAGCCTGTGTCTAGCCCGTGTCTAGCCTGTGTCTAGCCTGTGTCTAGCCTGTGTCTAGCCTGTGTCAAGCATGTGCCTAGCCAGTGTCTAGCCTGTGCCTAGCCAGTGTCTAGGCTGTGCCTAGCCAGTGTCTAGCCTTTGCCTTGTCAGTGTCTAGCATTTGCCTAGTCAGTGTCTAGCCTGTGTCTAGCCTGTGTCTAGCCTGTGTCTAGCCTGTGTCTAGCCTGTGTCTAGCCTGTGTCTAGCCTGTGTCTATTCTGTGCCTAGTCTGTGCCTAGCCTGTGTCTAGCCTGTGTCTCGCCTGTGTCTAGCCTGTGTCTAGCCTGTGTCTAGCCTGTGTCTAGCCTGTGTCTAGCCTGTGTCTAGCCTGTGTCTAGCCAGTGTCTAGCCTGTGCCTAGCCAGTGTCTAGCCTGTGCCTAGCCAGTGTCTAGCCTGTGCCTAGCCAGTGTCCAGCCTGTGCCTAGCCAGTGTCTAGCCTGTGCCTAGCCAGTGTCTAGCCTGTGCCTAGCCAGTGTCTAGACTGTGCCTAGCCAGTGTCTAGCCTTTGCCTAGTCAGTGTCTAGCCTGTACCTTGCCTGTGGCTAGCATGTGCATAGCCTGTGCCAAGCCAGTGTCTAGACTGTCCCTAGCCAGTGTCTAGCCTGTGCATAGCCAGTGTCTAGCATGTGCATAGCCTGTGCCTAGCCAGTGTCTAGCCAGTGCATTGCCTATGCCTAGCCAGTGTCTAGCCTGTGTCAAGCTTGTTCCTAGCCAGTTTCTAGCCTGTGCCTAGCCTGTGCCTATCCTGTGCCTAGCCTGTGCCTACCCTGTGCCTAGCCTGTGCCTAGCCTGTGCCTAGCCAGTGTCTGGCATGTGCCTAGCCAGTGTCTAGCCTGTACCTAGCCTGAGCCTAGCCAATGTCTAGCCTGTGCCTAGCCTGTGTCCAGACTGTGCCTAGCCAGTGCCTAACCTGTGACTAGCCAGTGCCTATCTTGTGACTAGCCAGTGCCTAGCCAGTGCCTAGCCTGTGCCTAGCCTGTGTCTAGCCTGTGCCTAGCCAGTGTCTAGCCTGTGCATAGCCAGTGTCTAGCATGTGCATAGCCTGTGCCTAGCCAGTGTCTAGCCAGTGCATTGCCTATGCCTAGCCAGTGTCTAGCCTGTGTCAAGCTTGTTCCTAGCCAGTTTCTAGCCTGTGCCTATCCTGTGCCTAGCCTGTGCCTACCCTGTGCCTAGCCTGTGCCTAGCCTGTGCCTAGCCTGTGCCTAGCCAGTGTCTGGCATGTGCCTAGCCTGTGCCTAGCCAGTGTCTAGCCTGTACCTAGCCTGAGCCTAGCCAATGTGTAGCCTGTGCCTAGCCTGTGTCCAGACTGTGCCTAGCCAGTGCCTGACCTGTGCCTAGCCAGTGCCTATCTTGTGACTAGCCAGTGCCTAGCCTTTGCCTAGCCAGTGTCTAGCCTGTGCCTACCCTGTACCAAGCCAGTGTCTAGCCTGTGTCTTGCCTGTGCCTAGCCAGTGTCTAGCCTGTGTCTAGCCTGTGTCTAGCCTGTGTCTAGCCTGTGTCTAGCCTGTGTCTAGCCTGTGTCTAGCCTGTGTCTAGCCTGTGCCTAGCCAGTGTTTAGTCTGTGCCTAGCCAGAGTCTAGCGTGTGCCTAGCCTGTGTCTAGCCTGTGTCTAGCCTGTGTCTAGCCTGTGTCTAGCCTGTGTCTAGCCTGTGTCTAGCCTGTGTCTAGCCTGTGTCTAGCCTGTGTCTAGCCTGTGTCTAGCCTGTGTCTAGCCTGTGCCTAGCCTGTGTCTAGCCTGTGTCTAGCCTGTGTCTAGCCTGTGCCTAGCCAGTGTCTAGACTGTCCCTAGCCAGTGTCTAGCCTTTGCATAGCCAGTGTCTAGCATGTGCATAGCCTGTGCCTAGCCAGTGTCTAGCCAGTGCATTGCCTATGCCTAGCCAGTGTCTAGCCTGTGTCTAGCTTGTTCCTAGCCAGTTTCTAGCCTGTGCCTAGCCTGTGCCTATCCTGTGCCTAGCCTGTGCCTATCCTGTGCCTAGCCTGTGCCTAGCCTGTGCCTAGCCAGTGTCTGGCATGTGCCTAGCCTGTGCCTAGCCAGTGTCTAGCCTGTACCTAGCCTGAGCCTAGCCAATGTCTAGCCTGTGCCTAGCCTGTGTCCAGACTGTGCCTAGCCAGTGCCTAACCTGTGCCTAGCCAGTGCCTATCTTGTGACTAGCCAGTGCCTATCCTGTGACTAGCCAGTGCCTAGCCAGTGCCTAGCCTGTGCCTAGCCTGTGTCTAGCCTGTGCCTAGCCACTGTCTAGCCTGTGCCTAGCCAGTGCGTAACCTGTGCCTAGCCAGTGCCTATCTTGTGACTAGCCAGTGCCTAGCCTGTGCCTAGCCAGTGCCTAGCCTTTGCCTAGCCAGTGTCTAGCCTGTGTCTAGCCTGTACCAAGCCAGTGTCTAGCCTGTTCCTAGCCAGCGTATAGTCTGTGCCAAGCCAGTGTCTAGCCTGTGGCAAGCCAGTGTCAAGCCTGTGCCTAGCCAGTGTCTAGCCTGTGTCTAGCCTGTGTCTAGCCTGTGCCTTGCCTGTGCCTAGCCTGTGTCTAGCCTGTGTCTAGCCTGTGTCTAGCCTGTGTCTAGCCTGTGTCTAGCCTGTGTCTAGCCTGTGTCTAGCCTGTGTCTAGCCTGTGTCTAGCCTGTGTCTAGCCTGTGTCTAGCCTGTGTCTAGCCTGTGCCTAGCCAGTGTCTATTTTCGTGCCTAACCAGTTCCTAGTTTCGTGCCTAGCCAGTGTCTAGTCTGTACCTAGCCAGTGTCTAGCCTGTGTCTAGCCTGTACCAAGCCAGTGTCTAGCCTGTTCCTAGCCAGTGTATAGTCTGTGCCAAGCCAGTGTCTAGCCTGTGGCAAGCCAGTGTCAAGCCTGTGCCTAGCCAGTGTCTAGCCTGTGTCTAGCCTGTGTCTAGCCTGTGTCTTGCCTGTGCCTAGCCTGTGTCTAGCCTGTGTCTAGCCTGTGTCTAGCCTGTGTCTAGCCTGTGTCTAGCCTGTGTCAAGCCTGTGTCTAGCCTGTGTCTAGCCTGTGTCTAGCCTGTGTCTAGCCTGTGTCTAGCCTGTGTCTAGCCTGTGTCTAGCCTGTGTCTAGCCTGTGTCTAGCCTGTATCAAGCCTGTGTCTAGCCTGTGTCTAGCCTGTGTCTAGCCTGTGTCCAGCCTGTGTCAAGCCTGTGCCTAGCCAGTGTCTAGCCTGTGCCTAGCCAGTGTCTAGCCTGTGCCTAGCCAGTGTCTAGCCTTTGCCTAGTCAGTGTCTAGCCTTTGCCTAGTCAGTGTCTAGCCTTTGCCTAGTCAGTGTCTAGCCTGTGTCTAGCCTGTGTCTAGCCTGTGTCTAACCTGTGCATAGCCAGTGTCTAGCCTGTGCATAGCCAGTGTCTAGCCTGTGCATAGCCAGTGTCTAGCCTGTGTCTAGCCTGTGCCTAGCCAGAGTCTTGCCTGTGCCTAGCCAGTGTCTATCCAGTGTCTAGCCTGTGCATAGCCTGTGCCTAGCCAGTGTCTAGCCTTTGTATAGACTGTGCCTAGCCCGTGTCTAGCCTGTGCCTAGTCTGTGCCTAGCTAGTGTCTAGCCTGTGCCTAGCCAGTGACTAGCCTGTGCCTAGCCAGTGTCTAGCCTGTGCCTAGCCAGTGGCTAGCCAGTGTCTAGCCTGTGTCTAGCCTGTAACTAGCCAGTGTATAGCCTGTGTCTAGCCTGTGTCTAGCCTGTGTCTAGCCTGTGTCTAGCCTGTGTCTAGCCTGTGTCTAGCCTGTGTCTAGCCTGTGTCTAGCCTGTGTCTATCCTAAGTCTAGCCTGTGTCTAGCCTGTGGCTTGCCAATGACTGGCATGTGCATAGCCTGTGCCTAGCCAGTGCCTAGCCAGTGTCTAGCCTGTGCCTAGCCGGAGTCTAGCCTGTGCCTAGCCTGTGTCTAGCCAGATTCTAACCTGTGTCTAGCCACTGTCTTGCCTGTGTTTGGCCTGTGCCTAGCCAGTGTCTAGCCTGAGTCTTACCTGTGCCTAGCCAGTGCCAATCTTGTGACTAGCCAGTGCCTAGCCCGTGTCTAGCCTGTGTCTAGCCTGTGTCTAGCCTGTGTCTAGCCTGTGTCAAGCCTGTGTCTAGCCTGTGTCTAGCCTGTGTCTAGCCTGTGTCTAGCCTGTGTCTAGCCTGTGTCTAGCCTGTGTCAAGCCTGTGCCTAGCCAGTGTCTAGCCTGTGCCTAGCCAGTGTCTAGCCTGTGCCTAGCCAGTGTCTAGCCTTTGCCTTGTCAGTGTCTAGCATTTGCCTAGTCAGTGTCTAGCCTGTGTCTAGCCTGTGTCTAGCCTGTGTCTAGCCTGTGTCTAGCCTGTGTCTAGCCTGTGTCTAGCCTGTGTCTAGCCTGTGTCTAGCCTGTGTCTATTCTGTGCCTAGTCTGTGCCTAGCCTGTGTCTAGCCTGTGTCAAGCCTGTGTCTAGCCTGTGTCTAGCCTGTGTCTAGCCTGTGTCTAGCCTGTGCCTAGCCAGTGTCTAGCCTGTGCCTAGCCAGTGTCTAGCCTGTGCCTAGCCAGTGTCTAGCCTGTGCCTAGCCAGTGTCTAGCCTGTGCCTAGCCAGTGTCTAGCCTGTGCCTAGCCAGTGTCTAGCCTGTTCCTAGCCAGTGTCTAGACTGTGCCTAGCCAGTGTCTAGCCTTTGCCTAGTCAGTGTCTAGCCTGTACCTTGCCTGTGGCTAGCATGTGCATAGCCTGTGCCAAGCCAGTGTCTAGACTGTCCCTAGCCAGTGTCTAGCCTGTGCATAGCCAGTGTCTAGCATGTGCATAGCCTGTGCCTAGCCAGTGTCTAGCCAGTGCATTGCCTATGCCTAGCCAGTGTCTAGCCTGTGTCAAGCTTGTTCCTAGCCAGTTTCTAGCCTGTGCCTAGCCTGTGCCTATCCTGTGCCTACCCTGTGCCTAGCCTGTGCCTAGCCTGTGCCTAGCCTGTGCCTAGCCAGTGTCTGGCATGTGCCTAGCCTGTGCCTAGCCAGTGTCTAGCCTGTACCTAGCCTGAGCCTAGCCAATGTCTAGCCTGTGCCTAGCCTGTGCCCAGACTGTGCCTAGCCAGTGCCTAACCTGTGCCTAGCCAGTGCCTATCTTGTGACTAGCCAGTGCCTAGCCAGTGCCTAGCCAGTGCCTAGCCAGATGCCTAGCCTGTGCCTAGCCTGTGTCTAGCCTGTGCCTAGCCAGTGTCTAGCCTGTGCATAGCCAGTGTCTAGCATGTGCATAGCCTGTGCCTAGCCAGTGTCTAGCCAGTGCATTGCCTATGCCTAGCCAGTGTCTAGCCTGTGTCAAGCTTGTTCCTAGCCAGTTTCTAGCCTGTGCCTAGCCTGTGCCTATCCTGTGCCTAGCCTGTGCCTACCCTGTGCCTAGCCTGTGCCTAGCCTGTGCCTAGCCTGTGCCTAGCCTGTGCCTAGCCAGTGTCTGGCATGTGCCTAGCCTGTGCCTAGCCAGTGTCTAGCCTGTACCTAGCCTGAGCCTAGCCAATGTCTAGCCTGTGCCTAGCCTGTGTCCAGACTGTGCCTAGCCAGTGCCTAACCTGTGCCTAGCCAGTGCCTATCTTGTGACTAGCCAGTGCCTAGCCTTTGCCTAGCCAGTTTCTAGCCTGTGTCTAGCCTGTACCAAGCCAGTGTCTAGCCTGTTCCTAGCCAGTGTATTGTCTGTGCCAAGCCAGTGTCTAGCCTGTGGCAAGCCAGTGTCAAGCCTGTGCCTAGCCAGTGTCTAGCCTGTGTCTAGCCTGTGTCTTGCCTGTGCCTAGCCAGTGCCTATCTTGTGACTAGCCAGTGCCTAGCCAGTGCCTAGCCAGTGCCTAGCCAGTGCCTAGCCTGTGCCTAGCCTGTGTCTAGCCTGTGCCTAGCCAGTGTCTAGCCTGTGCATAGCCAGTGTCTAGCATGTGCATAGCCTGTGCCTAGCCAGTGTCTAGCCAGTGCATTGCCTATGCCTAGCCAGTGTCTAGCCTGTGTCTAGCTTGTTCCTAGGCAGTTTCTAGCCTGTGCCTAGCCAGTGCCTATCCTGTGCCTAGCCTGTGCCTATCCTGTGCCTAGCCTGTGCCTAGCCTGTGCCTAGCCAGTGTCTGGCATGTGCCTAGCCTGTGCCTAGCCAGTGTCTAGCCTGTACCTAGCCTGAGCCTAGCCAATGTCTAGCCTGTGCCTAGCCTGTGTCCAGACTGTGCCTAGCCAGTGCCTAACCTGTGCCTAGCCAGTGCCTATCTTGTGACTAGCCAGTGCCTAGCCAGTGCCTAGCCTGTGCCTAGCCTGTGTCTAGCCTGTGCCTAGCCACTGTCTAGCCTGTGCCTAGCCAGTGCGTAACCTGTGCCTAGCCAGTGCCTATCTTGTGACTAGCCAGTGCCTAGCCTGTGCCTAGCCAGTGCCTAGCCTTTGCCTAGCCAGTGCCTATCTTGTGACTAGCCAGTGCCTAGCCTTTGCCTAGCCAGTTTCTAGCCTGTGTCTAGCCTGTACCAAGCCAGTGTCTAGCCTGTTCCTAGCCAGTGTATTGTCTGTGCCAAGCCAGTGTCTAGCCTGTGGCAAGCCAGTGTCAAGCCTGTGCCTAGCCAGTGTCTAGCCTGTGTCTAGCCTGTGTCTTGCCTGTGCCTAGCCAGTGTCTAGCCTGTGTCTAGCCTGTGTCTAGCCTGTGTCTAGCCTGTGTCTAGCCTGTGTCTAGCCTGTGTCTAGCCTGTGTCTAGCCTGTGTCTAGCCTGTGCCTAGCCAGTGTTTAGTCTGTGCCTAGCCAGAGCCTAGCGTGTGCCTAGCCTGTGTCTAGCCTGTGTCTAGCCTGTGTCTAGCCTGTGTCTAGCCTGTGTCTAGCCTGTGTCTAGCCTGTGTCTAGCCTGTGTCTAGCCTGTGCCTAGCCTGTGTCTAGCCTGTGTCTAGCCTGTGTCTAGCGTGTGCCTAGCCAGTGTCTAGACTGTCCCTAGCCAGTGTCTAGCCTGTGCATAGCCAGTGTCTAGCATGTGCATAGCCTGTGCCTAGCCAGTGTCTAGCCAGTGCATTGCCTATGCCTAGCCAGTGTCTAGCCTGTGTCTAGCTTGTTCCTAGCCAGTTTCTAGCCTGTGCCTAGCCTGTGCCTATCCTGTGCCTAGCCTGTGCCTATCCTGTGCCTAGCCTGTGCCTACCCTGTGCCTAGCCTGTGCCTAGCCTGTGCCTAGCCAGTGTCTGGCATGTGCCTAGCCTGTGCCTAGCCAGTGTCTAGCCTGTACCTAGCCTGAGCCTAGCCAATGTCTAGGCTGTGCCTAGCCTGTGTCCAGACTGTGCCTAGCCAGTGCCTAACCTGTGCCTAGCCAGTGCCTATCTTGTGACTAGCCAGTGCCTAGCCAGTGCCTAGCCTGTGCCTAGCCTGTATCTAGCCTGTGCCTAGCCAGTGTCTAGCCTGTGCATAGCCAGTGTCTAGCATGTGCATAGCCTGTGCCTAGCCAGTGTCTAGCCAGTGCATTGCCTATGCCTAGCCAGTGTCTAGCCTGTTTCAAGCTTGTTCCTAGCCAGTTTCTAGCCTGTGCCTAGCCTGTGCCTATCCTGTGCCTAGCCTGTGCCTACCCTGTGCCTAGCCTGTGCCTAGCCTGTGCCTAGCCTGTGCCTAGCCTGTGCCTAGCCAGTGTCTGGCATGTATCTAGCCTGTGCCTAGCCAGTGTCTAGCCTGTACCTAGCCTGAGCCTAGCCAATGTCTAGCCTGTGCCTAGCCTGTGTCCAGACTGTGCCTAGCCAGTGCCTAACCTGTGCCTAGCCAGTGCCTATCTTGTGATTAGCCAGTGCCTAGCCTTTGCCTAGCCAGTTTCTAGCCTGTGTCTAGCCTGTACCAAGCCAGTGTCTAGCCTGTTCCTAGCCAGTGTATTGTCTGTGCCAAGCCAGTGTCTAGCCTGTGGGAAGCCAGTGTCAAGCCTGTGCCTAGCCAGTGTCTAGCCTGTGTCTAGCCTGTGTCTTGCCTGTGCCTAGCCAGTGTCTAGCCTGTGTCTAGCCTGTGTCTAGCCTGTGTCTAGCCTGTGTCTAGCCTGTGTCTAGCCTGTGTCTAGCCTGTGTCTAGCCTGTGTCTAGCCTGTGCCTAGCCAGTGTTTAGTCTGTGCCTAGCCAGAGCCTAGCGTGTGCCTAGCCTGTGTCTAGCCTGTGTCTAGCCTGTGTCTAGCCTGTGTCTAGCCTGTGTCTAGCCTGTGTCTAGCCTGTGTCTAGCCTGTGTCTAGCCTGTGTCTAGCCTGTGCCTAGCCTGTGTCTAGCCTGTGTCTAGCCTGTGTCTAGCGTGTGCCTAGCCAGTGTCTAGACTGTCCCTAGCCAGTGTCTAGCCTGTGCATAGCCAGTGTCTAGCATGTGCATAGCCTGTGCCTAGCCAGTGTCTAGCCAGTGCATTGCCTATGCCTAGCCAGTGTCTAGCCTGTGTCTAGCTTGTTCCTAGCCAGTTTCTAGCCTGTGCCTAGCCTGTGCCTATCCTGTGCCTAGCCTGTGCCTATCCTGTGCCTAGCCTGTGCCTAGCCTGTGCCTAGCCAGTGTCTGGCATGTGCCTAGCCTGTGCCTAGCCAGTGTCTAGCCTGTACCTAGCCTGAGCCTAGCCAATGTCTAGCCTGTGCCTAGCCTGTGTCCAGACTGTGCCTAGCCAGTGCCTAACCTGTGCCTAGCCAGTGCCTATCTTGTGACTAGCCAGTGCCTAGCCAGTGCCTAGCCTGTGCCTAGCCTGTGTATAGCCTGTGCCTAGCCACTGTCTAGCCTGTGCCTAGCCAGTGCGTAACCTGTGCCTAGCCAGTGCCTATCTTGTGACTAGCCAGTGCCTAGCCTGTGCCTAGCCAGTGCCTACCCTTTGCCTAGCCAGTGTCTATCTTGTGACTAGCCAGTGCCTAGCCTTTGCCTAGCCAGTTTCTAGCCTGTGTCTAGCCTGTACCAAGCCAGTGTCTAGCCTGTTCCTAGCCAGTGTATTGTCTGTGCCAAGCCAGTGTCTAGCCTGTGGCAAGCCAGTGACAAGCCTGTGCCTAGCCAGTGTCTAGCCTGTGTCTAGCCTGTGTCTTGCCTGTGCCTAGCCAGTGTCTAGCCTGTGTCTAGCCTGTGTCTAGCCTGTGTCTAGCCTGTGTCTAGCCTGTGTCTAGCCTGTGTCTAGCCTGTGGCTAGCCTGTGTCTAGCCTGTGCCTAGCCAGTGTTTAGTCTGTGCCTAGCCAGAGTCTAGCATGTGCCTAGCCTGTGTCTAGCCTGTGTCTAGCCTGTGTCTAGCCTGTGTCTAGCCTGTGTCTAGCGTGTGCCTAGCCAGTATCTAGACTGTCCCTAGCCAGTGTCTAGCCTGTGCATAGCCAGTGTCTAGCATGTGCATAGCCTGTGCCTAGCCAGTGTCTAGCCAGTGCATTGCCTATGCCTAGCCAGTGTCTAGCCTGTGTCTAGCTTGTTCCTAGCCAGTTTCTAGCCTGTGCCTAGCCTGTGCCTATCCTGTGCCTAGCCTGTGCCTATCCTGTGCCTAGCCTGTGCCTAGCCTGTGCCTAGCCAGTGTCTGGCATGTGCCTAGCCTGTGCCTAGCCAGTGTCTAGCCTGTACCTAGCCTGAGCCTAGCCAATGTCTAGCCTGTGCCTAGCCTGTGTCCAGACTGTGCCTAGCCAGTGCCTAACCTGTGCCTAGCCAGTGCCTATCTTGTGACTAGCCAGTGCCTAGCCAGTGCCTAGCCTGTGCCTAGCCTGTGTCTAGCCTGTGCCTAGCCACTGTCTAGCCTGTGCCTAGCCAGTGCGTAACCTGTGCCTAGCCAGTGCCTATCTTGTGACTAGCCAGTGCCTAGTTTGTGCCTAGCCAGTGCCTAGCCTTTGCCTAGCCTGTACCAAGCCAGTGTCTAGCCTGTTCCTAGCCAGTGTATAGTCTGTGCCAAGCCAGTATCTAGCCTATGGCAAGCCAGTGTCAAGCCTGTGCCTAGCCAGTGTCTAGCCTGTGTCTAGCCTGTGTCTAGCCTGTGTCTTGCCTGTGCCTAGCCTGTGTCTTGCCTGTGTCTAGCCTGTGTCTAGCCTGTGTCTAGCCTGTGTCTAGCCTGTGTCTAGCCTGTGTCTAGCCTGTGTCTTGCCTGTGTCTTGCCTGTGCCTAGCCTGTGTCTAGCCTGTGCCTAGCCAGTGTCTAGCCAGTGTCTAGCCCTTGTCTAGCCTCTGCCTAGCCAGTGTTTAGTCTGTGCCTAGCCAGTGTCTAGTCTGTGCCTGGCCAGTGTCTAGCTTGTGCCTAGCCCGTGTCTATTTTCGTGCCTAGCCAGTGCCTAGTTTCGTGCCTAGCCAATGTCTAGTCTGTGCATAGCCAGTGTCTAGCCTGTGCATAGCCAGTGTCTTGCCGGTGCATAGCCAGTGTCTGGCCTGTGTCTAGCCTGTGCGTAGCCAGAGTCTTTCCTGTGCCTAGCCAGTGTTTAGCCAGTGTTTAGCCTGTGCCTTGCCTGTGCCTAGCCTGTGTCTAGCCTGTGCCTAGCCTGTGCCTAGCCTGTGCCTAGCCAGTGTCTAGCCCGTGTCTAGCCTCTGCCTAGCCGGTGTTTAGTCTGTGCCTAGCCAGAGTCTAGCGTGTGCCTAGCCAGTGTCTAGCCTTTGTATAGACTGTGCATAGCCAGGGTCTAGCCTGTGCCTAGCCTGTGCCTAGCTAGTGTCTAGCCTGTGCATAGCCAGTGTCTAGCCTGTGCCTAGCCAGTGTATAGCCTGTGTCTAGCCTGTGTCTAGCCTGTGTCTAGCCTGTGTCTAACCTGTGTCTAGCCTGTGTATAGCCTGTGCCAAGCCAGTGTCTAGACTGTGCCTAGCCAGTGTCTAGCCTGTGCATAGCCAGTGTCTAGCATGTGCCTTGCCTGTAACTGGCATGTGCATAGCCTGTGCCTAGCCAGTGTCTAGCCAGTGCATTGCCTGTGCCTAGCCAGTGTCTAGCCAGTGCATTGCCTATTCCTAGCCAGTGTTTAGCTTGTGTCTAGCTTGTTCCTAGCCAGTGTCTAGCCTGTGCCTAGCCAGAGTCTTGCCTGTGCCTAGCCAGTGTCTACCCAGTGTCTAGCCTGTGCCTTGCCTGTGCCTAGCCAGTGTCTTGCCTGTGTCTAGCCTGTGCCTAGCCAGTGTCTAGCCAGTGTCTAGCCCGTGTCTAGCCTCTGCCTAGCCAGTGTTTAGTCTGTGCCTAGCCAGTGTCTAGTCTGTGCCTGGCCAGTGTCTAGCTTGTGCCTAGCCCGTGTCTATTTTCGTGCCTAGCCAGTGCCTAGTTTCGTGCCTAGCCAATGTCTAGTCTGTGCATAGCCAGTGTCTAGCCTGTGCATAGCCAGTGTCTTGCCGGTGCATAGCCAGTGTCTGGCCTGTGTCTAGCCTGTGCGTAGCCAGAGTCTTGCCTGTGCCTAGCCAGTGTTTAGCCAGTGTTTAGCCTGTGCCTTGCCTGTGCCTAGCCAGTGTCTGACCTGTGTCTAGCCTGTGCCTAGCCTGTGCCTAGCCTGTGCCTAGCCAGTGTCTAGACCGTGTCTAGCCTCTGCCTAGCCGGTGTTTAGTCTGTGCCTAGCCAGAGTCTAGCGTGTGCCTAGCCAGTGTCTAGCCTTTGTATAGACTGTGCATAGCCAGGGGTCTAGCCTGTGCCTAGCCTGTGCCTAGCTAGTGTCTAGCCTGTGCATAGCCAGTGTCTAGCCTGTGCCTAGCCAGTGTATAGCCTGTGTCTAGCCTGTGTCTAGCCTGTGTCTAGCCTGTGTCTAGCCTGTGTCTAGCCTGTGTCTAGCCTGTGTCTAGCCTGTGTCTAGCCTGTGTCTAGCCTGTGTCTAGCCTGTGTATAGCCTGTGCCAAGCCAGTGTCTAGACTGTGCCTAGCCAGTATCTAGCCTGTGCATAGCCAGTGTCTAGCATGTGCCTTGCCTGTTCCTTGCCTGTGCCTAGCCAGTGTCTAGCCTGTGTCTAGTCTGTGTCTAGCTCATGTCAAGCCTGTGTCTAGCCAGTGTCTAGCCTGTGCCTAGCATGTGCCTAGCCAGAGTCTAGCCTGTGTCTAGCCCGTGTCTAGCCTCTGCCTAGCCGGTGTTTAGTCTGTGCCTAGCCAGAGTCTAGCGTGTGCCTAGCCAGTGTCTAGCCTTTGTATAGACTGTGCATAGCCAGTGTATAGCCTGTGTCTAGCCTGTGCCTAGCCAGTGCCTAGCCAGTGTCTAGCCTGTGCCTAGCCAGAGTCTAGTCTTTGCCTAGCCTGTGTCTAGCCAGATTCTAACCTGTGTCTAGCCACTGTCTTGCCTGTGTCTAGTCTGTGCCTAGCCAGTGTTTCGTTTCGTGCCTAGCCAGTTTCTAGCCTGTGCCTAGCCGGAGTCTACCCTGTACCTAGCCTGTGCCTAGCCTTTTCCTAGCCTGTGCCTAGCCAGTGCCTAGCCTGTGCCTAGACTGTGCCTAGACTGTGCCTAGCCTGTGCTTAGCCTGTGCCTAGCCTGTGCTTAGCCTGTGCCTAGCCAGTGTCTAGCCTGTGCCTAGCCTGTGCCTAGCCTGTGTCTAGCCTGTGCCTAGCCAGAGTCTTGCCTGTGCCTAGCCCGTGTCTAGCCTGTGCCTTGCCTGTGCCTAGCCTGTGTCTAGCCTTTGCCTAGCCTGTGTCTAGCCTGTGCCTAGCCTGTGTCAAGCCTGTGTCTAGCCTCTGTCTAGCCTGTCTCTAGCTTGTGTCTAGCCTGTGTCTAGCCTGTGTCTAGCTTGTGTCTAGCCTGTGTCTAGCCTGTGTCTAGCCTGTGTCTAGCCTGTGTCTAGCCTGTGTCTAGCCTGTGTCTAGCCTGTGTCTAGCCTTTTTCTAGCCTGTGTCTAGCCTGTGTCTAGTCTGTGTCTAGCTCGTGTCAAGCCTGTGTCTAGCCAGTGTCTAGCCTGTGCCTAGCATGTGCCTAGCCAGAGTCTAGCCTGTGTCTAGCCAGTGTCTAGCCTCTGTTTGGCCTGTGCTTAGCCAGTGTCTAGCCTGAGACTTACCTGTGCCTAGCCAGAGACTAGCCTGCCCCTAGCCGGTGATTAGCCTGTGCCTAGCCCATGTCTAGCCTGTGCCTAGTTAGTGTCTAGCCTGTGCATAGCCAGTGTCTGGCCTGTCCTTGCCTGTGGCTTGCATGTGCATAGCCTGTGCCAAGCCAGAGTCTAGACTGTGCCTAGTCTGTGTCTAGCCTGTGTCTAGCCTGTGCCTTGCCTGTGACTGGCATGTGCATAGCCTGTGCCTAGCCAGTGCCTAGCCAGTGTGTAGCCTGTGCCTAGCCAGAGTCTAGCCTGTGCCTAGCCAGATTCTAGCCTGTGTCTAGCCAGTGTCTAGCCTGTGTTTGGCCTGTGCCTAGCCAGTGTCTAGTCTGAGTCTTACCTGTGCCTAGCCGGAGTCTAGCCTGTGTCTAGCCTGAGTCTTACCTGTGCCTAGGCGGAGTCTAGCCTGTGTCTAGCCTGTGCCTAGCCAGTGTCTAGCCTGTGCCTAGTCAGTGTCTAGCCTGTACCTTGCCTGTGGCTAGCATGTGCATAGCCTGTGCCAAGCCAGTGTCTAGACTGTGCCTAGCCAGTGTCTAGCCTGTGTCTAGCCTGTGCCTTGCCTGTGACTTGCATGTGCATAGCCTGTGCCTAGCCAGTGCCTGGCCTGTACATAGCCAGAGTCTAGCCTGTGCCTAGCCTGTGCCTAGCCAGATTCTAGCCTGTGTCTAGCCAGTGTCTAGCCTGTGTTTAGCCTGTGCCTAGCTAGTGTCTAGCCTGAGTCTTACCTGTGCCTAGCCGGTGTCTAGTCTGTGCCTAGCCAAAGTCTAGCCTGTGCCTAGACAGTGTCTAGCCTGTGCCTTGCCAGTGTCTAGCCTGTGCCTAGCCAGTGTCTAGCCTGTGCCTAGCCAGTGTCTAGTCTGTGCCTAGCCAGTGTCTAGTCTGTGCCTAGCCAGTGTCTACCTTGTACCTAGACAGTGTCTAGCCTGTGCCTAGCCAGTGTCTAGCCTGTGCCTAGCCAGTGTCTAGCCTGTGCATAGCCAGTGTCTAGCCTGTGCATAGCCAGTGTCTAGCCTGTGCCTAGCCTGTGCCTAGCCTGTGTCTAGCCTGTGCCTAGCCAGAGTCTTGCCTGTGCCTAGCCAGTGTCTAGCCAGTGTCTAGCCTGTGCCTAGACTGTGCCTAGACTGTGCCTTGCCTGTGCTTAGCCTGTGCCTAGCCAGTGTCTAGCCTGTGCCTAGCCAGTGTATAGCCTGTGCATAGCCAGTGTCTAGCCTGTGCATAGCCAGTGTCTAGCCTGTGCATAGCCAGTGTCTAGCCTGTGCCTAGCCAGTGTCTAGCCTGTGTCTAGCCTGTGCCTAGCCAGAGTCTTGCCTGTGCTTAGCCAGTTTCTAGCCCGTGTCTAGCCTCTGCCTAGCAAGTGTTTAGTCTGTGCCTAGCCAGTGTCTAGTCTGTGCCTGGCCAGTGTCTAGCTTGTGCCTAGCCCGTGTCTATTTTCGTGCCTAGCCAGTGCCTAGTTTCGTGCCTAGCCAGTGTCTAGTCTGTGCCTAGCCAGTGTCTAGCCTGTGCCTAGCCAGTGTCTAGCCTGTGCCTAGACAGTGTCTAGCCTGTGCCTAGCCAGTGTCTAGCCTGTGCATAGCCAGTGTCTATCCTGTGCATAGCCAGTGTCTAGCCTGTGCCTAGCCAGAGTCTTGCCTGTGCCTAGCCATTATCTAGCCAGTGTCTAGCCTGTGCCTTGCCTGTGCCTAGCCAGTGTCTAGCCTGTGTCTAGCCTGTGTCTAGCCTGTGTCTAGCCTGTGTCTAGCCTGTGTCTAGCCTGTGTCTAGCCTGTGTCTAGCCTGTGTCTAGCCTGTGTCTAGCCTCTGCCTAGCCAGTGTTTAGTCTGTGCCTAGCCAGAGTCTAGCGTGTGCCTAGCCAGTGTTTAGCGAGTGCCTGGCCAGTGTATAGCCTGTGCCTAGCCAGTGTCTAGCCTGTGTCTAGCCAGTGTCTAGTCTGTGCCTAGCCAGTGTCTAGCCTGTGCCTAGCCAGTGTCTAGCCTGTGTCTAGCCAGTGTCTAGCCTGTGCCTAGCCAGTGTCTAGCCTGTGCCTAGCCAGTGTCTAGCTTGTGCCTAGCCAGTGTCTAGCCTGTGTCTAGCCTGTGTCTAGCCTGTGTCGAGCCTGTGTCTAGCCTGTGTCTAGCCTGTGTCTAGCCTGTGTCTAGCCTGTGTCTAGCCTGTGTCTAGCCTGTGTCTAGCCTGTGTCTAGCGTGTGTCTAGTCTGTGCCTAGCCTGTGTTTAGCCTGTGTCTAGCCTGTGTCTAGCCCGTGTCTAGCCTGTGTCTAGCCTGTGTCAAGCCTGTGTCTAGCCTGTGTCTAGCCTGTGTCTAGCCTGTGCCTAGCCAGTGTCTAGCCTGTGCCTAGCCAGTATCTAGCCAGTGTCTAGCCTGTGCCTTGCCTGTGCCTAGCCAGTGTCTAGCCTGTGTCTAGCCCGTACCTAGCCTGTGCCTAGCCAGTGTCTAGCCTCTGGCTAGCCAGTGTTTAGTCTGCGCCTAGCCAGAGTCTAGCGTGTGCCTAGCCAGTGTTTAGCGAGTGCCTGGCCAGTGTATAGCCTGTGCCTAGCCAGTGTCTAGCCTGTGTCTAGCCAGTGTCTAGCCTGTGCCTAGCCAGTGTCTAGCCTGTGTCTAGCCAGTGTCTAGCCTGTGCCTAGCCAGTGTCTAGCCTGTGCCTAGCCAGTGTCTAGCTTGTGCCTAGCCAGTGTCTAGCCTGTGTCTAGCCTGTGTCTAGCCTGTGTCGAGCCTGTGTCTAGCCTGTGCCTAGCCAGTGTTTAGCCTGTGTCTAGCCAGTGTCTAGCCTGTGCCTAGCCAGTGTCTAGACTGTGCCTAGCCAGTGTCTAGCTTGTGCCTAGCCAGTGTCTAGCCTGTGTCTAGCCTGTGCCTAGCCAGTGTCTAGCCTGTGCCTAGTCAGTGTCTAGCCTGTACCTTGCCTGTGGCTAGCATGTGCATAGCCTGTGCCAAGCCAGTGTCTAGACTGTGCCTAGCCACTGTCTTGCCTGTGTTTGGCCTGTGCCTAGCCAGTGTCTAGCCTGAGTCTAACTTGTGCCTAGCCGGTCTCTAGTGTGTGCCTAGCCGGTGTCTAGTCTTTGCCTAGCCAAAGTCTAGACAGTGTCTAGCCTGTGCCTAGCCAGTGTCTAGCCTGTGCCTAGCCAGTGTCTAGCCTGTGCATAGCCAGTGTCTATCCTGTGCATAGCCAGTGTCTAGCCTGTGTCTAGCCTGTGCCTAGCCAGAGTCTTGCCTGTGCCTAGCCATTATCTAGCCAGTGTCTAGCCTGTGCCTTGCCTGTGCCTAGCCAGTGTCTAGCCTGTGTCTAGCCTGTGTCTAGCCTAAGTCTAGCCTGTGTCTAGCCTGTGTCTAGCCTGTGTCTAGCCTGTGTCTAGCCTGTGTCTAGCCTGTGTCTAGCCTGTGTCTAGCCTGTGTCTAGCCTGTGTCTAGCCTGTGTCTAGCCTGTGTCTAGCCTGTGTCTAGCCTCTGCCTAGCCAGTGTTTAGTCTGTGCCTAGCCAGAGTCTAGCGTGTGCCTAGCCAGTGTTTAGCGAGTGCCTGGCCAGTGTATAGCCTGTGCCTAGCCAGTGTCTAGCCTGTGTCTAGCCTGTGTCTAGCCTGTGTCGAGCCTGTGTCTAGCCTGTGTCTAGCCTGTGTCTAGCCTGTGTCTAGCCTGTGTCTAGCCTGTGTCTAGCCAGTGTCTAGCCTGTGTCTAGCCTGTGTCTAGCGTGTGTCTAGTCTGTGCCTAGCCTGTGTTTAGCCTGTGTCTAGCCTGTGTCTAGCCCGTGTCTAGCCTGTGTCTAGCCTGTGTCAAGCCTGTGTCTAGCCTGTGTTTAGCCTGTGCCTAGCCAGTGTCTAGCCTGTGCCTAGCCAGTATCTAGCCAGTGTCTAGCCTGTGCCTTGCCTGTGCCTAGCCAGTGTCTAGCCTGTGTCTAGCCTGTACCTAGCCTGTGCCTAGCCAGTGTCTAGCCTCTGCCTAGCCAGTGTTTAGTCTGCGCCTAGCCAGAGTCTAGCGTGTGCCTAGCCAGTGTTTAGCGAGTTCCTGGCCAGTGTATAGCCTGTGCCTAGCCAGTGTCTAGCCTGTGTCTAGCCAGTGTCTAGCCTGTGCCTAGCCAGTGTCTAGCCTGTGTCTAGCCAGTGTCTAGCCTGTGCCTAGCCAGTGTCTAGCCTGTGCCTAGCCAGTGTCTAGCTTGTGCCTAGCCAGTGTCTAGCCTGTGTCTAGCCTGTGTCTAGCCTGTGTCGAGCCTGTGTCTAGCCTGTGCCTAGCCAGTGTTTAGCCTGTGCCTAGCCAGTGTCTAGCCTGTGCCTAGCTAGTGTCTAGCCTGTGTCTAGCCAGTGTCTAGCCTGTGCCTAGCCAGTGTCTAGACTGTGCCTAGCCAGTGTCTAGCTTGTGCCTAGCCAGTGTCTAGCCTGTGTCTAGCCTGTGTCTAGCCAGTGTCTAGCCTGTGCCTAGTCAGTGTCTAGCCTGTACCTTGCCTGTGGCTAGCATGTGCATAGCCTGTGCCAAGCCAGTGTCTAGACTGTGCCTAGCCACTGTCTTGCCTGTGTTTGGCCTGTGCCTAGCCAGTGTCTAGCCTGAGTCTAACTTGTGCCTAGCCGGTCTCTAGTCTGTGCCTAGCCGGCGTGTAGTCTTTGCCTAGCCAAAGTCTAGCCTGTGCCTAGACAGTGTCTAGCCTGTGCCTAGCCAGTGTCTAGCCTGTGCCTAGCCAGTGTCTAGCCTGTGCCTAGCCAGTGTCTAGCCTGTGCCTAGCCAGTGTCTAGCCTGTGCCTAGCCAGTGTCTAGCCTGTGTCTAGCCAGTGTCTAGTCTGTGCCTAGCCAGTGTCTTGTCTGTGCATAGCCAGTGTTTAGTTTCGTGCCTAGCCAGTGTCTAGCCAGTGCCTAGCAAGTGTCTAACCTGTGCATAGCCAGTGTCTAGCCTTTGCCTAGCCAGAGTCTTGCCTGTGCCTAGCCAGTGTCCAGCCAGTGTCTAGCCTGTGCCTTGCCTGTGCCTAGCCAGTGTCGAGCCTGGGCCTAACCTGTTCCTAGCATGTGCATAGACTGTGCCTAGCCAGTCCCTTTGTATGGACTGTGCCTAGCCATTGTCTAGCCTGTGCCTAGTCTATGCCTAGCTAGTGTCTAGCCTGTGCCTAGCCAGTGTCTAGCCTGTGCCTAGCCAGTGTCTAGCCTGTGCCTAGCCAGTGTCTAGCCTGTGCCTAGCCAGTGTCTAGCCTGTGTCTAGCCTGTGTCTAGCCTGTGTCTAGCCTGTGTCTAGCCTGTGTCTAGCCTGTGTCTAGCCTGTGTCTAGCCTGTGTCTAGCCTGTGTCTAGCCTGTGTCTAGCCTGTGTCTAGCCAGTG
The DNA here is from genome assembly GCA_018903695.1 of Zaprionus gabonicus. Classification (NCBI taxonomy): domain Eukaryota; kingdom Metazoa; phylum Arthropoda; class Insecta; order Diptera; family Drosophilidae; genus Zaprionus; species Zaprionus gabonicus. The sequence goes on from JAEIFO010001411.1 coordinate 48,709, forward strand.
TCTAGCCTGTGTCTATCCTGTGTCTAGCCTGTGTCTAGCCTGTGTCTAGCCTGTGTCTAGCCGGTGTCTAGCCTGGGTCTAGCCGGTGTCTAGCCTGTGTCTAGCCTGTGCCAAGCCAGTGTCTAGCCTGTGTCTAGCCTGTGCCTTGCCTGTGACTGGCATGTGCATAGCCTGTGCCTAGCCAGTGCCTAGCCACTGTCTAGCCTGTGCCTAGCCAGAGTCTAGCCTGTGCCTAGCCAGAGTCTAGCCTGTGCCTAGCCTGTGTCTAGCCAGATTCTAACCTGTGTCTAGCCACTGTCTTTCCTGTGTTTGGCCTGTGCCTAGCCAGTGTCTAGCCTGAGTCTTACCTCTGCCTAGCCGGTGTCTAGTCTGTGCGTAGCCGGTGTCTTGTCTGTGCCTAGCCAAAGTCTAGCCTGTAACTAGACAGTGTCTAGCCTGTGCCTAGCCAGTGTCTAGCCTGTGTATAGCCTGTGTCTAGCCTGTGCCTAGCCTGGTCCTAGTTAGTGTCTAGCCTGTGTCTAGCCTCTGCCTAGCCAGTGTTTAGTCTGTGCCTAGCCAGTGTATAGCGTGTGCCTGGCCAGTGTATAGCCTGTGCCTAGCCAGTGTTTTGCCTGTGCCTAGCCAGTGTCTAGGCTGTGCCTAGCTAGTGTCTAGCCTGTGCCTAGCCTTTGTCTAGCCTGTGCCTAGCCAGTGTCTAGCCTGTGGCTAGCCAGTGTCTAGCTTGTGCCTAGCCAGTGTCTAGCCTGTGTCTAGCCTGTGTCTAGCCTGTGTCGAGCCTGTGTCTAGCCTGTGCCTAGCCTGTGTCTAGCCTGTGTCTAGCCTGTGTCTAGCCTGTGTCTAGCCTGTGTCTAGTCTGTGTCTAGCCTGTGTCTAGCCTGTGTCTAGCCTGTGTCTAGCCTGTGTCTAGCCTGTGTCTAGCCTCTGCCTAGCCAGTGTCTAGCCTGTGCCTAGCCAGTGTCTAGCCTGTGCCTAGCCAGTGTCTAGCATGTGCCTAGCCAGTGTCTAGCCTTTGCCTAGTCAGTGTCTAGCCTGTGGCTAGCTAGTTTCTAGCCTGTGTCTAGCCTGTGCCTAGCCAGTGTCTAGCCTGTGTCTAGCCTGTGCCTTGCCTGTGCCTTGCCTGTGACTGGCATGTGCATAGCCTGTGCCTAGCCAGTGCCTAGCCTGTGTCTAGCCTGTGCCTAGCCAGAGTCTAGCCTGTGCCTAGCCTGTGTCTAGCCAGATTCTAACCTGTGTCTAGCCACTGTCTTGCCTGTGTTTGGCCTGTGCCTAGCCAGTGTCTAGCCTGAGTCTTACCTGTGCCTAGCCGGTGTCTTGTCTGTGCCTAGCCAAAGTCTAGCCTGTGCCTAGCAAGTGTCTAGCCTGTGCCTAGCCAGTGTCTAGCCTGTGTCTAGCCTGTGTCTAGCCTGTGCCTAGCCTGGTTTTAGCCAGTGTCTAACCTGTATCTAGCCTCTGCCTAGCCAGTGTTTAGTCTGTGCCTAGCCAGTGTATAGCGTGAGCCTGGCCAGTGTATAGCCTGTGCCTAGCCAGTGTTTAGCCTGTGCCTAGCCAGTGTCTAGCCTAGCCAGTGTCTAGCCTGTGCCTAGCCAGTGTCTAGCCTGTGCCTAGCCAGTGTCTAGCTTGTGCCTAGCCAGTGTCTAGTCTGTGTCTAGCCTGTGTCTAGCCTGTGCCTAGCCAGTGTCTAGCCTGTGCCTAGCCAGTGTCTAGCCTGTGTCTAGCCTGTGTCTAGCCTGTGTCTAGCCTGTGTCTAGTCTGTGTCTAGCCTGTGTCTAGCCTGTGTCTAGCCTGTGTCTAGCCTGTGTCTAGCCTGTGTGTAGCCTGTGTCTAGCCTGTCCCTAGCCAGTGTCTAGCCTGTGCCTAGCCAGTGTCTTGCCTGTGCCTTGCCAGTGTCTAGCCTGTGCCTAGCCAGTATCTAGCATGTGCCTAGCCAGTGTCTAGCCTTTGCCTAGTCAGTGTCTAGCCTGTGCCAAGCTAGTGTCTAGCCTGTGTCTAGCCTGTGTCTAGCTTGTGCTTAGCCAGTGTCTAGCCTGTGCCTAGCCAGTGTCTAGCCTGTGCCTAGCCAGTGTCTAGCCTATGCCTAGCCAGTGTCTAGCCTTTGCCTAGTCAGTGCCTAGCCTGTACCTTGCCTGTGGCTAGCATGTGCATAGCCTGTGCCAAGCCAGTGTCTAGACTGTCCCTAGCAAGTGTCTAGCCTGTGCATAGCCAGTGTCTAGCATGTGCATAGCCTGTGCCTAGCCAATGTCTAGCCAGTGCATTTTCTATGCCTAGCCAGTGTCTAGCCTGTGTCTAGCTTGTTCCTAGCCAGTTTCTAGCCTGTGCCTAGCCTGTGTCTGTCCTGTGCCTAGCCTGTGCCTATCCTGTGCCTAGCCTGTGCCTAGCCTGTGCCTAGCCAGTGTCTAGCCTATGCCTAGCCTGTGCCTAGCCAGTGTCTAGCCTGTGCCTAGCCTGTGTCTAGCCTGTGCCTAGCCAGTGCCTA
>JAEIFO010001412.1:0-88098 GCA_018903695.1 Zaprionus gabonicus
GCCTGTGTTGTGAGGACTCACCTGGGTCCCACATTTTTCTTTATAATTATCATTATTATTATCTTTTCTACTTTTATTAACATTTCTCATTTTAGGTTAAGTAGATTGTAAAGTATACCTGTTATGTAGTATTAAGACATTTATGTTCCATTGAAGGAATCTGTTGATTTATATATAAAAGGTTTTTTTTTATGTTAAGGGTTAGGCGGAACTACCTCAGACGGTGGGGCCAACAAGTATAGGGTATAGGCTCGCTCACCATAACAGAGAGCGACAGCACAACAGCAGCGAGACGAACACCTGCAGCAAGAGCAGCAACGCTCACCACACACCGACACAGGCGCACATCGTCAACAAGAGAACGACCGCACACAGGCGCACATCGACGACAAGAGAGCAACCACACACAGGCACGCGTCAACAGAAAGAGAACGACCGCACACAGGCACGCGTCAACAGAAAGAGAACGACCGCACACAGGCACACAGAAAGAGCGACCGAACCCACACACACGCTAGCAACAAGAGCGCCGACGCGCGCCAGCTGCAAGAGCGCCAGCTGCAAGAGCGCCAGCAGTAAGAGCGCCGACAGCGAGAGCGCCGACGCACACTAGCAACAAGAGCGCCGGCAGCGAGAGCGCCGACGCACACTAGCACCAAGAGCGCCGACGCGCAAGAGCGTCAGCAGTAAGAGCGCCGACAGCAAGAGCGCCGACGCACACTCACAACAAGAGCGCCGACGCACACTAGCAGCGATGCACGCCAGCAGCAGAGAGCAGCGAAACGAAGAGAGCGCTGCAGCCGTAGCAGAGCATGAGCCGAGCGGAAGGCTCGTAGGCAGCAGAGAGGGGAAGAAGAACCACGATGCATGCGCGCTGCAGCGAAGTGCGTGGTCGGCTCAGGCTCGGCGACTGCGCTGTCGGGAAGTGCGTGGTCGGCTCAAGCTCGGCGACTGCGCTGCCAAATCTAACGCCGGCCGGGAGGCTGGGAAGAATTTTGGCGCGTGGACGCTAATTAGTGTGTCGGGACCTCGGAAAACATGCGGAAGTGAATAAAGGAGTGGACAATTAAAAACAAAAACGATAACACAAAACAAAGTGACGCGCCGCCGAAGGCAAGAAAAACAATAATAGCATAAAATAATATAAATAACAATAACAACGATAAAACCAAGGAGTGACAGCACAAGTGACGCGCCGTGAAGGGGCAAGTAAAAACAAGACGAAGGCAAACAACAAAGCGACGCGCCGTTAGACGGACCACGAGGAGGACGCCACGCCAAGGACAAGGGCGCACAGGACGAAGGAAAACGGGCGTGTGGAGTAAGGTGAGCGAGCCACTTGTTGGCCAACTGAGGCAGGGCCCGGTACTCCGGGCGAAAACAGTGGGACGGTGCTTAGGTAGGGCATTTTTAGGAAAAAAATAAATAAAACAAGTGAAGTGAGAATGAAAATGAAAGTGTCTTTTTTTGGAACAAGCAGTGCACAGCGATGGGCGCGACTCCCGGGGAAGAGGCGTGTGAGTGTGTGTGTGTGTGTGAGTGATCGCGTGTGAAGGCGGAACGCAAGACCGCGTGGCCCAACTGCTCCGGAGTCTCACTGGTGCGCCAGAAGGTCAATACCCAGCGCATACAGTGGAGTCCCTGGAGCAGCCGCAAGTCGGTGGTCTCGCTAGCTGTTGGTTCATACCCGGCTCCGAGGTCACTCGAGAAGCGGAGGTGGCTACAGGTCGCGCGTTCTTAGCCCTCGCACGCTGTCGCTGACACCACTCCCCACACGCTGATAGGTAGGACATCTAGGCGGCCACGCCGTCTGGGAGATTATCTCCGCCATTCCCCCCCAAAAGGTGATCCCCACCTCAACAGGCCACCCTTCCTTCTTCGTCTCGGGTCTCAGCAAGTTTACAAATTTCCTGTAAAGGGACCTGGCGCGACTGAGCTCACCTCAGCCCGAGACACTACCTTACAGGTGGCGCCCGAGCAGGGACCCTGAGACAAAAGAAAACGAAGATAGGGGGGTATTATGTGGCTTAAAGAACCACGAGGCCGACTGAGGAACCCGGGGAGGGGGACATTCAGACGGGATACGTGGCCAGCGGCTGAAAAGCGCCAAGTAATGCACAGACACGTAGTAGGGAATTTTCATCGTCGTAGATCTACCAGGTACACATACAGTCAAACATACGAACAAGGAACGCACGGGGAACGGAAAAGGATAGAAAAGGAAAATTCAGGATAGGCTTACCAAAGACGAGGGAAAAAGGTAGAACAGAGACAGGGATATAGACCAGGACATTGAACAGAGCAGACGAGACAAGAAAACGGACGAGAAGAGGTTAGACAAGGAGAAGAGAGGAGTTTTTAGGATTAACAAGGAATAGTTTTAAGCATGGCAGGAGCAACGAGTTTAGGATTAGCAAGGATAGGTTTAAGCGGAGTCAAGGAGACGGACAGGACCAGACCAGGACAGGGAATAGGGGGGGCAGAGACAAACCGAGGAGTAGGGACAAAGGACAGGGACCCGAAGGACGGACGAGGGCAAGAAGGGTAGTAAAGGGGAAAAATTTCAATCGACACGAGTCCCCGTAGGGAGACGCCTAGCACCGAACGTCTCACACAACAAAAAAAAAAAAAAAAAACTCGACGAGAGGGGACCTGCCGGGTTGCCATCGGGGGGTAAGCGACCCGAACTTCACCGCGTGACACGATCGGGCCACCCGAGGCCCGACCGAATCAGTATATAAGGCCGTCTGCCAGCTAGCAGACGGCAGTCAGTGAACAGCGCTCGAAGAGAACAAGTCGAGTACAAGTACAACCAGTGAAACAAAATTAAAAGGATCCTTCGTAGGGAACAACCCAACCTACAGAATCCTTAAAGAAAAAAAATATAAAATATAAAGAACCAGCAATCTAAGTGAAATAAAAATTAAAAAAAAAAAAAAGGGATCCTTCGTAGGAGCAACCGACCTGCGAACTCCTTAGAAAATAAACCAAAAAAATCATCGAACAAGCCTGCAACGTGTAGGGATCCTTGGTAGGAATCCCTAAAAGCTACGGAAACATCCCTGAAAATCAACAAAACTAGCTGCAACGCGAAAAAAGGACTCATCGTAGGAAGAGTCAACTAGCATCCTGACAGAAGAGAACTATGGTCGGAGTTCGTTGGATATCCTTCCGAAGGAAGGGAGAACTCGAGGCGCTGGCGGACGAGTTTAACCTCGACCGAGAGGGCACCGTGGAGGAGCTGCGCGCGCGGATGGCAATTTTTGTTCACCGGAAAGACCACACCTCGGCCACACTGGACCGGTTGGCGGCACTGGAGGCGCAATTCGGCAACTCCGTGAGTCCAGACAGGAGGTTGCCCATCACGAGGACCGGTGGGAGTTCACCAGCAAGGGAGACCGGGGCCGAGGACCGCCTCAAAGCAGCAAACAAAGTCTCAGAAGAACAAAAACCCACGTTGCCCAGCCTCACCGTGCCCATCCCCGCGATGACAGTGCCGCGAATGGTCGAACGGCCGGAACCGGGGTATCCGGGGGCAGCCGAGAGGAGCGACAACACCTCGCTGGCACACACAGCGGACCGCATGCGTAGGTGGGGCATAACTTTTGACGGCAGGTCCGACCCCCTACGTTTCGTCGAGCGACTGGAGGAGCGAGCAACCACGTACAGGATCGACACCCGAGACATCCCACAGGCACTTCCAGAACTGCTGACGGGCGCGGCCGAGGATTGGTTCCGGACCAGCGGGCTCCAAGGGGAGACATGGACCGTCTTCCGCAAAGAATTCCTCGAATTCTTCTTACCTCCTCGTTACTTCCAGCGATTGGAGGACGAGATCAGGCTGCGGTACCAGAAGGCGGGTGAACCATATAAGACCTATATGGTTGACATCCGCCTAATGATGCGCAGAGCTGGCTATACCGAGGCCCAGGAACTGGAACGGGTATACGAGAACTTGCAACCCAGCTACCAGCTCTTCGTGAGACGCAACGACTTCCGGACCCTGCGGGAACTGACGGCGCTGGTCATCAACTACGAGGTGGCCCGTGAACGGGAGCAGCAGCGACAACAATGGGACATGCACCAGGAGCACCGGACAGGAGGCAGGAACAAATGGAACGGCGAACAACGAGGCGCACCGTGGGCCCCAGGGAATGGAGCATCGTAGGCCGGCCACGACACCCAAAGGATCCCTGCGAGTTCGGGAGAACAGTCATTAATTAACGTAAGGGAAGCATGCCGTAACTGCGGAGTGGCCGGACACTTCGCCCGCGAATGCCGGGGGCAGCGACTCCTGTTCTGCAGGACCTGCGGAAAGCAAGGGGTGCGTACCGTGGACTGTTGCCAAGTCCAGGCTCCGGGAAACGGACAGTCGCCCTCACTGAAACCCGAGGCAGCGGGGGCACAGGCCGTCAACACTCGGAAGTAGCCAGCGTATTGCGAATCCAGGGCGGACGCATCTCAGCGCGAGTCATTATCGAGGGCTACGCACTGTGGGCAACCGTCGACACGGGCGCGACGAGGAGCTTCATCGGGGAACGACTGGCGCAGAAAATTGGAAACGCAGGCAACCAATGTCAAGTTAAGACAGTGGTCGCTCTGGCCGATGGCACTCGAAAGGAACTCACACGGGCTACATGGGCGGATGTACAACTGGGAACATCTTGCACTCTGGTGCAGATGCTAATACTCCCAGTTGTACTGGATGATGTGTTGCTGGGCCTGGACTTTCTTGGGGCCATCGGTGCGACCCTGGTCTGTGGAGGGGCCACCCTCCACCTGAGAACCCAAACAGCCCGGCCAGTCCAAGACAAGGACAATAAGAACAAGGACAAGGACAACGAGCATCGCGATGCAGCCGGCAACCGCGCGGCTGGCATCGAACCAAGTGGACAACAGAACAAGGACAAGGACACTGAGCATCGCGATGCAGCCGGCAACCGCGCGGCTAGCATCGAACCAAGGGAGCACCGAGACCAGGACACTGAGCATCGCGATGCAGCCGGCAACCGCGCGGCTAGCATCGAACCAAGGGAGCACCGAGACCAGGACACTGAGCATAACGATGCAGCCGGCAACCGCGCGGCTGACATCGAATCAAGGGAACAACAAAACAAGGACAATGAGCATCGCGATGCAGCCGGCAACCGCGCGGCTAGCATCGAGCCAAGGGAGCACCGAGACGAAGACACCGAGCGTAGCGAAGCAGCCGGCAGCCGCGCGGCTAGCACCGAACCAGGGGACCACGAGAATAAGGACACCGAGCATTGCAGTGTAGCCGGCAATCGCCCGGCTCAGTCCGAGCACGAGCAACGGCTAGAGGACCTGCTGGGGGCAAAGGACGAGGAAGCTGTGCGAAGGAACCCATTCCGGAAAAAAGAAGGCGTAACCAGCGAGATGGACACACCAAAACCAACGGCCCATCCGTGTACCGGGCTCGCTGCCGTGGGTACCCCAGCCGAAGAACACCCCGCCGCGCCCAGACTGGAACCATGGGTCACCGAGTTTCTGGAGGAGGAGCTCAGCAAGTTCGAGGGATTGTCCGGCGTCTCCACGATCACCGAACATGTGATCGTGATGAAAGACGACCGGCCAATAAAGCAACGTTACTACCCCAAGAACCCGGCAATGCTCAAAATCATCAACAACCAGGTTGACGAATTGCTCAGGGAAGGGTGTATCGAGCCCTCCAAAAGCCCGCACAGCGCCCCGATCGTTTTGGTGGGCAAAAAGTCAGGCGAGACTCGGATGTGCGTGGACTTTCGGCAGTTGAACGCGCACTCTGTTCCTGATGCCTACCCTCTCCCAAGAATCAACTCAATCTTGGAACGACTCCGGAATGCACGATACATCAACACGTTGGACCTGAAAAGCGGCTACTGGCAGATACCAATGGCCAAGCAGAGCCGCGAATGTACCGCGTTTACGGTACCTGGCCGGGGCCTATTCCAATGGAAGGTCATGCCGTTCGGACTTCACTCCGCCCCGGCAACGTTCCAGCGCGCCCTGGACCGCGTGATAGGACCCGAGATGGAACCGCACGCCTTCGCTTACCTGGATGACATCATAGTCATCGGAACTTCGGTGGAGGAGCACGTACACAACTTGCGGGAAGTCTTCCGGAGATTGAGGGCAGCTAACCTCCGCCTCAACAGGAAGAAGTGCCACTTCTTCCAGCGCAAGTTGGTGTATCTGGGCCATGTGGTCAACGAAAAGGGGATCCACACGGATCCAGATAAAGTGGCAGCTGTGCGGAAGTTACAACCCCCGACCAATCCGAAGGAGCTACGCCGGTGCCTAGGAATAGCATCCTGGTATAGGCGCTTCGTCCCAAACTTCGCGACGGTGGTACTCCCCATGTCGCAGTTGCTACGCAAAGGTCGCCGTTGGGAGTGGAAGGAGGAGCAGCAGGGGGCATTCGACAAGCTGAAGGAGTTACTCACCGAAGCCCCAGTGTTAGCATGCCCCGACTTCAGCAGGCCTTCGCCGCCTGATCAAGGCCGAAGAAAACTACTCCGCGACTGAAAAAGAGTGCCTGGCCATCATCTGGGCCATCCGGAAACTTCGGTGCTACCTGGAAGGATACCGTTTGGACGTCATCACGGACCACCTGGCTCTCAAGTGGCTCAACACCATTGAGAACCCAACAGGTCGAATCGCGCGATGGGCCCTCGAACTCCAACAATACCAGTTCGACGTCCACTATAGGAAGGGCAACCAGAACGTGGTGGCGGACGCGCTCTCCAGGCAGCCGATGGATACCCTGTGCCAAGCCAAGGTGGTGACATCCAACGACTCGTGGGTACAACGCCGGCGCAGAGAAGTGGAACAGGAGCCCGAAAAATACCCCGACTACACCGTGCAGAACGGGGAATTGTACCGTCACCTGGGCCTGAAGCCAGACAAGGAGGACGGCATTCCATGGAAGCTCTGCGTAGGTAAGGAGTCAAGGGGGAGGATCCTGCAGGAGTGTCACGACGCACCGACGGCCGGCCACCTGGGGATCCGGAAAACCACGTCAAGGGTCGCCCAGCGGTATTACTGGCCAGGGATGTTCCGAGACGTTGCCCGGTACGTTAAGAGATGCCCCACCTGCCAGCGATTCAAGGTAGAACAACGAAAACCAGCAGGGAAGATGCTGTCCAGACAGGTGCAGGAGTCGTTCGACACCCTTTGCGCCGACTTCGTGGGACCATTACCGAGGTCAAAGCAAGGGAACACGGTGTTGCTGGTATTCTTCGACCTATTTTCCAAATGGGTCGAACTAGTCGCGCTACGCAAGGCCACCACCGCCCATCTCGAGAAGGCGTTCCGAGAAAGGATTCTCGGGCATTTCGGGACGCCCAGGACCTTCGTGTGCGACAACGGAACGCAATTCACCAGTCGTTCGTTCAAGGCGTTCTGCAAACGAGTCGGCATGCGAATTGAGCACACAGCGCCATACAGCCCCCAACAAAATCCGACCGAGCGGGCGAACCGGACCATCAAAACCATGATTGCTCAATACATCAACGGACCTCAGCACACGTGGGACATCTTGCTCCCGGAGATCTCACTGGCCATCAACAGTAGCATCTCGGACACAACGGGATTCAGTCCGGCTTTTCTGGTTCAAGGCCGAGAACCTCGGCTACCGGGCGCGTTGTACGAGGAGGTTACCCCAGGCACAGGACGAGTGAGCCGCGACCCCATAGACCGGGCAAAACAGTTGGAGCAGCTGTTCCAGGTGGCTCGAGAAAACGCGCAGCGAGCATCGGCAGAGCAAAGCAGGCACTACAACCTGCGGCGAAGGGAATGGAGACCAAAGTTGGGCGCGATGGTACTGCTGCGGCAACACATCCTCTCCAAGGCAGCGGATGGATTCGCAGCGAAGTTGGCCCCCAAATATGACGGGCCCTACAAGGTAATCCGTTTCCTTTCGCAGAACATAGCCCGGATTCAGCGCGAAAGGACTCGTGAACGACGCACCGCCCACATAGCCGATTTAAAACCTTTTCAACAACCCGAGGAGGACCCGAGTGTGGACGACAGCGAGGGACGGCATGGGCCTGACAACCAGGCCACTTAGACATTAAGTTCCCCTTTGTTCACTAAGTTATCTAAGTTTCTTTCAATAGCACCGTCTCACCGTTCCGTAGGGTACATCTATTTAAGATTAGGTCCTGGGGTATAACATGTTTATATCCCGCAGAAAAGCAAGGAATACCACAACAACAGCGCGGGAGATGGCAGGCCGAGGCCGACAACCATGGCAGGAGCGTCGCCAGGGGGTGGAGGAGTGGCTGGACGGCCTCCCGGCGGTCCTACCCGAGGAGGAGCACCCGGTGCAGCTGGAGGAAGCGGATGCGGCAATGGACGGGCTCGACGACGACGACGTCAGCACGATCCTTTTCCCCGGCCTGCAGCCTCTCGCAGTACCATTCGTCAGCTCCACCACCGAGACACCGGAGCCACTGCAGAGGCTGCAAGTAATCTCGGACGACGCGGGCGTATCATCAACGCAGCCGGGGAGGGCCCTCCGCTGGGTTGACCCAGACGCGCCGACCACATCCGCTGAGGCCGCCCAACGCTCAGCAGCCCTCCTCGCCGAGTTACCTCCGGCCGACCGCCTCGAAGACTGGGAGGAAAATTTGTTGTGGCCCTTGGAGGAAGTGGCCGACTTGCTGGACCCGGTCGAGGAGTTAGCAAACTCACTCTTCGTGCCCGGCGCCGACTGGGTCGAGGCTCCCCCAACGTGGCGGGTCACCACACCTGGACGCCGAGTGCCTGATTTGTTGGTCGAACACATCCGGACCCAACACGAGGAGGGTGTCCATCGCCGGGTGCGGTTCGCACTCAACATAGACGGGGCCACATTCAGAGTGACCCTAGGACGCGGAGGCCGGACCATAATTGATTTCCATTGGCATAGTAAGGGGGGGTGTGAGGACTCACCTGAGTCCCACATTTTTCTTTATAATTATTATTATTATTATCTTTTCTACTTTTATTAACATTTCTCATTTTAGGTTAAGTAGATTGTAAGTATACCTGTTATGTAGTATTAAGACATTTATGTTCCAATGAAGGAATCTGTTGATTTATATATAAAAGGTTTTTTTTTATGTTAAGGGTTAGGCGGAACTACCTCAGACGGTGGGGCCAACAAGTATAGGGTATAGGCTCGCTCACCATAACAGAGAGCGACAGCACACCAGCAGCGAGACGAACACCTGCAGCAAGAGCAGCAACGCTCACCACACACCGACACAGGCGCACATCGACAACAAGAGAACGACCGCACACAGGCGCACATCAACGACAAGAGAGCAACCGCACACAGGCACGCGTCAACAGAAAGAGAACGACCGCACACAGGCACGCGTCAACAGAGAGAGAACGACCGCACACAGGCACACAGAAAGAGCGACCGAACCCACGCACACGCTAGCAACAAGAGCGCCGACGCGCGCCAGCTGCAAGAGCGCCAGCTGCAAGAGCGCCAGCTGCAAGAGCGCCAGCAGTAAGAGCGCCGACAGCGAGAGCGCCGACGTACACTAGCAACAAGAGCGCCGGCAGCGAGAGCGCCGACGCACACTAGCACCAAGAGCGCCGACGCGCAAGAGCGTCAGCAGTAAGAGCGCCGACAGCAAGAGCGCCGACGCACACTCACAACAAGAGCGCCGACGCACACTAGCAGCGATGCACGCCAGCAGCAGAGAGCAGCGAAACGAAGAGAGCGCTGCAGCCGTAGCAGAGCATGAGCCGAGCGGAAGGCTCGTAGGCAGCAGAGAGGGGAAGAAGAACCACGATGCATGCACGCTGCAGCGAAGTGCGTGGTCGGCTCAGGCTCGGCGACTGCGCTGTCGGGAAGTGCGTGGTCGGCTCAAGCTCGGCGACTGCGCTGCCAAATCTAACGCCGGCCGGGAGGCTGGGAAGAATTTTGGCGCGTGGACGCTAATTAGTGTGTCGGGACCTCGGAAAACATGCGGAAGTGAATAAAGGAGTGGACAATTAAAAACAAAAACGATAACACAAAACAAAGTGACGCGCCGCCGAAGGCAAGAAAAACAATAATAGCATAAAATAATATAAATAACAATAACAACGATAAAACCAAGGAGTGACAGCACAAGTGACGCGCCGTGAAGGGGCAAGTAAAAACAAGACGAAGGCAAACAACAAAGCGACGCGCCGTTAGACGGACCACGAGGAGGACGCCACGCCAAGGACAAGGGCGCACAGGACGAAGGAAAACGGGCGTGTGGAGTAAGGTGAGCGAGCCACTTGTTGGCCAACTGAGGCAGGGCCCGGTACTCCGGGCGAAAACAGTGGGACGGTGCTTAGGTAGGGCATTTTTAGGAAAAAAATAAATAAAACAAGTGAAGTGAGAATGAAAATGAAAGTGTCTTTTTTTGGAACAAGCAGTGCACAGCGATGGGCGCGACTGCCGGGGAAGAGGCGTGTGAGTGTGTGTGTGTGTGTGAGTGATCGCGTGTGAAGGCGGAACGCAAGACCGCGTGGCCCAACTGCTCCGGAGTCTCACTGGTGCGCCAGAAGGTCAATACCCGGCGCATACAGTGGAGTCCCTGGAGCAGCCGCAAGTCGGTGGTCTCGCTAGCTGTTGGTTCATACCCGGCTCCGAGGTCACTCGAGAAGCGGAGGTGGCTACAGGTCGCGCGTTCTTAGCCCTCGCACGCTGTCGCTGACACCACTCCCCACACGCTGATAGGTAGGACATCTAGGCGGCCACGCCGTCTGGGAGATTATCTCCGCCATTCCCCCCAAAAGGTGATCCCCACCTCAACAGGCCACCCTTCCTTCTTCGTCTCGGGTCTCAGCAAGTTTACAAATTTCCTGTAAAGGGACCTGGCGCGACTGAGCTCACCTCAGCCCGAGACACTACCTTATAGTGTCTAGCCTGTGTCTAGCCTGTGCCTTGCCTGTGACTGGCATGTGCATAGCCTGTGCCTAGCCAGTGTCTAGCCTGTGTCTAGCCTGTGCCTTGCCTGAGACAGGCATGTGCATAGCGTGTGCCTAGCCAGTGTCTAGCCAGTGCCTAGCCTGTGCCTTGCCTGTGACTGGCATGTGCATAGCCTGTGCCTAGCCTGTGTCTAGCCTGTGTCTAGCCTGTGCCTTGCCTGTGACTGGCATGTGCATAGCCTGTGCCTAGCCTGTGTCTAGCCTGTGTCTAGCCTGTGCCTTGCCTGAGACAGGCATGTGCATAGCGTGTGCCTAGCCAGTGTCTAGCCAGTGCCTAGCCTGTGCCTAGCCAGTGTCTAGCCTTTGTCTAGCCTGTGCATAGCCTGTGTCTAGCCTGTGCCTAGCCAGTGTATAGCCTCTGTCTAGCCTGTACCTAGCCTATGCCTAGCCTGTGTCTAGCCTGTGTCTAGCCTGTGTCTAGCCTGTGTCTAGCCTGTGTCTAGCCTGTGTCTAGCCTGTGTCTAGCCTGTGTCTAGCCTGTGTCTAGCCTGTGTCTAGCCTGTGTCTAGCTTGTGTCTAGCCTGTGTCTAGCCTGTGTCTAGCCTGTGTCTAGCCTGTGTCTAGCCTGTGTCTAGCCTGTGTCTAGCCTGTGTCTAGCCTGTGTCTAGCCTGTGTCTAGCCTGTGTCTAGCCTGTGTCTAGCCTGTGTCTAGCCTGTGTCTAGCCTGTTTCTAGCCTGTTTCTAGCCTGTGCCTTGCCTGTGACTGGCATGTGATTGGCATGTGCATAGCCTGTGCCTAGCCAGTGTCTAGCCTGTGTCTAGCCTGTGCCTTGCCTGTGACTGGCATGTGCATAGCCTGTGTCTAGCCTGTGTCTAGCCTGTGTCTAGCCTGTGCCTTGCCTGAGACAGGCATGTGCATAGCGTGTGCCTAGCCAGTGTCTAGCCAGTGCCTAGCCTGTGCCTAGCCAGTGTCTAGCCTTTGTCTAGCCTGTGCATAGCCTGTGTCTAGCCTGTGCCTAGCCAGTGTATAGCCTCTGTCTAGCCTGTGTCTAGTCTGTGTCTAGCCGGTGTCCAGCCGCTGTCTAGCCTGTGCCTAGCCTGTGACTGGCCTGTGCCTAGCCTGTGCCTAGCTTGTGCCTAGCCTGTGCCTAGCTTGTGCCTAGCCTGTGCCTAGCCTGTGCCTAGCCTGTGCCTAGCCTGTGCCTAGCCTGTGGCTAGCCTGTGCCTAGCCTATACCTAGCCTGTGTCTAGCCTATGTCTAGCCTGTGTCTAGCCTGTGCCTAGCCTGTGTCTAGCCTGTGTCTAGCCTGTGACTGGCATGTGCATAGCCTGTGCCTAGCCAGTGTCTAGCCTGTGTCTAGCCTGTGCCTTGCCTGAGACGGGCATGTGCATAGCGTGTGCCTAGCCAGTGTCTAGCCATCCTAGCCTGTGCCTAGCTAGTGTCTAGCCTTTGTCTAGCCTTTGTCTAGCCTGTGTCTAGCCTGTGCCTTGCCTGTGACTGGCATGTGCATAGCCTGTGCCTAGCCAGTGCCTAGCCTGTGTCTAGCCTGTGCCTTGCCTGAGACTGGCATGTGCATAGCGTGTGCCTAGCCAGTGTCTAGCCAGTGCCTAGTCTGTGCCTAGCCTGTGCCTAGCCTGTGCCTAGCCTGTGTCTAGCCTGTGTCTAGCCTGTGCCTTGCCTGTGACTGGCATGTGCATAACCTGTGCCTAGCCAGTGTCTAGCCTGTGTCTAGCCTGTGCCTTGCCTGACACAGGCATGTGCATAGCGTGTGCCTAGCCAGTGTCTAGCCAGTGCCTAGCCAGTGCCTAGCCTGTGCCTAGCCAGTGTCTAGCCTTTGTCTAGCCTGTGTATAGCCTGTGTCTAGCCTGTGCCTAGCCAGTGTATAGCCTCAATCTAGCCTGTGTCTAGTCTGTGTCTAGCCGGTGTCTATCCGGTGTCTAGCCTGTGCCTAGCCTGTGCCTAGCCTGTGACTGGCCTGTGCCTAGCCTGTGTCTAGCCTGTGTCTAGCCTGTGTCTTGCCTGTGACTGGCATGTGCATAGCCTGTGCCTAGCCAGTGCCTAGCCTGTGCCTAGCCTGTGCCTAGCCTGTGCCTAGCCTCTGCCTAGCCTGTGCCTAGCCTGTGCCTAGCCTGTGCCTAGCCTGTGTCTAGCCTGTGTCTAGCCTGTGTCTAGCCTGTGTCTAGCCTGTGTCTAGCCTGTGTCTAGCCTGTGTCTAGCTTGTGTCTAGCCTGTGTCTAGCCTGTGTCTAGCTTGTGTCTAGCCTGTGTCTAGCCTGTGTCTAGCCTGTGTCTAGCCTGTGTCTAGCCTGTGTCTAGCCTGTGTCTAGCCTGTGTCTAGCCTGTGCCTAGCCTGTGTCTAGCCTGTGTCTAGCCTGTGTCTAGCCTGTGTCTAGCCTGTGTCTAGCCTGTGCCTTGCCTGTGACTGGCATGTGACTGTCATGTGCATAGCCTGTGCCTAGCCAGTGTCTAGCCTGTGTCTAGCCTGTGCCTTGCCTGTGACTGGCATGTGCATAGCCTGTGCCTAGCCAGTGTCTAGCCTGTGTCTAGCCTGTGCCTTGCCTGAGACTGGCATGTGCATAGCGTGTGCCTAGCCAGTGTCTAGCCAGTGCCTAACCTGTGCCTAGCCTGTGCCTAGCCTGTGCCTAGCCTGTGTCTAGCCTGTGTCTAGCCTGTTCCTTGCCTGTGACTGGCATGTGCATAGCCTGTGCCTAGCCAGTGTCTAGCCTGTGTCTAGCCTGTGCCTAGCCTGTGTCTAGCCTGTGTCTAGCCTGTGCCTTGCCTGAGACTGGCATGTGCATAGCGTGTGCCTAGCCAGTGTCTAGCCAGTGCCTAGCCTGTGCCTAGCCAGTGTCTAGCCAGTGCCTAGCCTGTGCCTAGCCAGTGTCTAGCCTTTGTCTAGCCTTGTCTAGCCTGTGCCTTGCCTGTGGCTAGCCTGTGTCTAGCCTGTGTCTAGCCTGTGCCTTGCCTGTGACTGGCATGTGCATAGCCTATGCCTAGCCAGTGTCTAGCCTGTGTCTAGCCTGTGCCTTGCCTGAGACAGGCATGTGCATAGCGTGTGCCTAGGCAGTGTCTAGCCAGTGCCTAGCCTGTGCCTAGCCAGTGTCTAGCCTTTGTCTAGCCTGTGCATAGCCTGTGTCTAGCCTGTGCCTAGCCAGTGTATAGCCTCTGTCTACCCTGTGTCTTGTCAGTGTCTAGCCGGTGTCTAGCCGGTGTCTAGCCTGTGCCTAGCCTGTGACTGGCCTGTGCCTAGCCTGTGACTAGCTTGTGCCTAGCCTGTGTCTAGCCTGTGCCTAGCCTGTGTCTAGCCTGTGTCTAGCCTGTGTCTAGCCTGTGTCTAGCCTGTGTCTAGCCTGTGTCTAGCCTGTGTCTAGCCTGTGTCTAGCCTGTGTCTAGCCTGTGTCTAGCCTGTGTCTAGCCTGTGTCTAGCCTGTGTCTAGCCTGTGTCTAGCCTGTGTCTAGCCTGTGTCTAGCCTGTGTCTAGCCTGTGTCTAGCCCTAGCCTGTGTCTAGCCTGTGTCTAGCCTGTGTCTAGCCTGTGTCTAGCCTGTGTCTAGCCTGTGTCTAGCCTGTGTCTAGCCTGTGTCTAGCCTGTGTCTAGCCTGTGTCTAGCCTGTGTCTAGCCTGTGACTGGCCTGTGCATAGTCTGTGCCTAGCCAGTGTCTAGCCTGTGTCTAGCCTGTGCCTTGCCTGAGACTGGCATGTGCATAGCCTGTGCCTAGCCAGTGTCTAGCCTGTGTCTAGCCTGTGCCTTGCCAGAGACTGGCATGTGCATAGCGTGTGCCTAGCCAGTGTCTTGCCTGTGCTGTGCTAGCGTGTGCCTAGCCTGTGTCTAGCCTGTGTCTAGCCTTGCCTGAGACAGGCATGTGCATAGCGTGTGCCTAGCCAGTGTCTAGCCAGTGCCTAGCCTGTGCCTAGCCTGTGTCTAGCCTGTTTCTAGCCTGTGTCTAGCCTGTGTCTAGCCTGTGTCTAGCTTGTGTCTAGCCTGTGTCTAGCCTGTGTCTAGCCTGTGTTTAGCCTGTGTCTAGCCTGTGTCTAGCCTGTGTCTAGCCTGTGTCTAGCCTGTGTCTAGCCTGTGTCTAGCCTGTGTCTAGCCTGTGCCTAGCCAGTGTCTAGCCTGTGTCTAGCCTGTGCCTTGCCTGTGACTGGCATGTGACTGGCATGTGCATAGTCTGTGCCTAGCCAGTGTCTAGCCTGTGTCTAGCCTGTGCCTTGCCTGAGACTGGCATGTGCATAGCGTGTGCCTAGCCAGTGTCTAGCCTGTGTCTAGCCTGTGACTTGCCAGAGACTGGCATGTGCATAGCGTGTGCCTAGCCAGTGTCTAGCCTGTGTCTAGCCTGTGCCTTGCCTGAGACAGGCATGTGCATAGCGTGTGCCTAGCCAGTGTCTAGCCAGTGCCTAGCCTGTGCCTAGCCTGTGTCTAGCCTGTGTCTAGCCTGTGCCTATCCTGTGTCTAGCCTGTGTCTAGCCTGTGCCTTGCCTGTGACTGGCATGTGCATAGCCTGTGCCTAGCCAGTGTCTAGCCTGTGTCTAGCCTGTGCCTTGCCTGAGACTGGCATGTGCATAGCGTGTGCCTAGGAAGTGTCTAGCCAGTGCCTAGCCTGTGCCTAGCCAGTGTCTAGCCTTTGTCTAGCCAGTGCCTAGCCTGTGCCTAGCCTGTGCCTAGCCTGTGCCCAGCCTGTGCCCAGCCTGTGTCTAGCCTGTGCCTTGCCTGAGACAGGCATGTGCATAGCGTGTGCCAAGGCAATGTCTAGCCAGTGCCTAGCCTGTGCCTAGCCAGTGTCTAGCCTTTGTCTAGCCTGTGCATAGCCTGTGTCTAGCCTGTGCCTAGCCAGTGTATAGCCTCTGTCTAGCCTGTGTCTAGTCAGTGTCTAGCCGGTGTCTAGCCGGTGTCTAGCCGGTGTCTAGCCGGTGTCTAGCCTGTGTCTAGCCTGTGTCTAGCCTGTGCCTTGCCTGAGACAGGCATGTGCATAGCGTGTGCCAAGGCAATGTCTAGCCAGTGCCTAGCCTGTGCCTAGCCAGTGTCTAGCCTTTGTCTAGCCTGTGCATAGCCTGTGTCTAGCCTGTGCCTAGCCTGTGTATAGCCTCTGTCTAGCCTGTGTCTAGTCAGTGTCTAGCCTGTGCCTTGCCTGAGACAGGCATGTGCATAGCGTGTGCCAAGGCAATGTCTAGCCAGTGCCTAGCCTGTGCCTAGCCCTTTGTCTAGCCTGTGTCTAGTCAGTGTCTAGCCGGTGTCTAGCCGGTGTCTAGCCGGTGTCTAGCCGGTGTCTAGCCGGTGTCTAGCCGGTGTCTAGCCGGTGTCTAGCCTGTGCCTAGCCTGTGCCTAGCCTATGACTGGCCTGTGCCTAGCCTGTGACTAGCTTGTGCCTAGCCAGTACCTAGCCTGTGCCTGTGTCCAGCCTGTGTCTAGCCTGTGTCTAGCCTGTGTCCAGCCTGTGTCTAGCCTGTGTCTAGCCTGTGTCTAGCCTGTGCCTAGCCTGTATCTAGCCTGTGTCTAGCCTGTGTCTAGCCTGTGTCTAGCCTGTGTCTAGCTTGTGTCTAGCCTGTGTCTAGCCTGTGTCTAGCCTGTGTCTAGCCTGTGTCTAGCCTGTGTCTAGCCTGTGTCTAGCCTCTAGCCTGTGTTCCTGTGTCTAGCCTGTGTCTAGCCTGTGCCTAGCCAGTGTCTAGCCAGTGTCTAGCCTGTGTCTAGCCTGTGCCTTGCCTGTGTCTGGCATGTGACTGGCATGTGCATAGCCTGTGCCTAGCCAGTGTCTAGCCTGTGTCTAGCCTGTGCCTTGCCTGAGACTGGCATGTGCATAGCGTGTGCCTAGCCAGTGTCTAGCCTGTGTCTAGCCTGTGCCTAGCCTGTGTCTAGCCTGTGTCTAGCCTGTGTCTAGCCTGTGTCTAGCCTGTGTCTAGCCTGTGTCTAGCCTGTGTCTAGCCTGTGTCTAGCCTGTGTCTAGCCTGTGTCTAGCCTGTGTCTAGCCAGTGTCTAGCCTGTGTCTAGCCTGTGCCTAGCCTGTGTCTAGCCTGTGCCTTGCCTGAGACTGGCATGTGCATAGCGTGTGCCTAGCCAGTGTCTAGCCAGTGCCTAGCCTGTGCCTAGCCAGTGTCTAGCCAGTGCCTAGCCTGTGCCTAGCCAGTGTCTAGCCTTTGTCTAGCCTTTGCCTTGCCTGTGGCTAGCCTGTGTCTAGCCTGTGTCTAGCCTGTGCCTTGCCTGTGACTGGCATGTGCATAGCCTATGCCTAGCCAGTGTCTAGCCTGTGTCTAGCCTGTGCCTTGCCTGAGACAGGCATGTGCATAGCGTTTGCCTAGGCAGTGTCTAGCCAGTGCCTAGCCTGTGCCTAGCCAGTGTCTAGCCTTTGTCTAGCCTGTGCATAGCCTGTGTCTAGCCTGTGCCTAGCCAGTGTATAGCCTCTGTCTACCCTGTGTCTAGTCAGTGTCTAGCCGGTGTCTAGCCGGTGTCTAGCCTGTGCCTAGCCTGTGACTAGCCTGTGCCTAGCCTGTGACTAGCTTGTGCCTAGCCTTTGTCTAGCCTGTGCCTAGCCTGTGTCTAGCCTGTGTCTAGCCTGTGTCTAGCCTGTGTCTAGCCTGTGTCTAGCTTGTGTCTAGCCTGTGTCTAGCCTGTGTCTAGCCTGTGCCTAGCCTGTGTCTAGCCTGTGTCTAGCCTGTGTCTAGCCTGTGTCTAGCCTGTGTCTAGCCTGTGTCTAGCCTGTGTCTAGCCTGTGTCTAGCCTGTGACTGGCCTGTGCATAGTCTGTGCCTAGCCAGTGTCTAGCCTGTGTCTAGCCTGTGCCTTGCCTGAGACTGGCATGTGCATAGCGTGTGCCTAGCCAGTGTCTAGCCTGTGTCTAGCCTGTGCCTTGCCAGAGACTGGCATGTGCATAGCGTGTGCCTAGCCAGTGTCTTGCCTGTGTGTAGCCTGTGTCTAGCCTGTGCCTTGCCTGAGACAGGCATGTGCATAGCGTGTGCCTAGCCAGTGTCTAGCCAGTGCCTAGCCTGTGCCTAGCCTGTGTCTAGCCTGTGTCTAGCCTGTGTCTAGCCTGTGTCTAGCCTGTGTCTAGCTTGTGTCTAGCCTGTGTCTAGCCTGTGTCTAGCCTGTGTTTAGCCTGTGTCTAGCCTGTGTCTAGCCTGTGTCTAGCCTGTGTCTAGCCTGTGTCTAGCCTGTGTCTAGCCTGTGCCTAGCCAGTGTCTAGCCTGTGTCTAGCCTGTGCCTTGCCTGTGACTGGCATGTGACTGGCATGTGCATAGCCTGTGCCTAGCCAGTGTCTAGCCTGTGTCTAGCCTGTGCCTTGCCTGAGACTGGCATGTGCATAGCGTGTGCCTAGCCAGTGTCTAGCCTGTGTCTAGCCTGTGCCTTGCCAGAGACTGGCATGTGCATAGCGTGTGCCTAGCCAGTGTCTAGCCTGTGTCTAGCCTGTGCCTTGCCTGAGACAGGCATGTGCATAGCGTGTGCCTAGCCAGTGTCTAGCCAGTGCCTAGCCTGTGCCTAGCCTGTGTCTAGCCTGTGTCTAGCCTGTGCCTATCCTGTGTCTAGCCTGTGTCTAGCCTGTGCCTTGCCTGTGACTGGCATGTGCATAGCCTGTGCCTAGCCAGTGTCTAGCCTGTGTCTAGCCTGTGCCTTGCCTGAGACTGGCATGTGCATAGCGTGTGCCTAGGAAGTGTCTAGCCAGTGCCTAGCCTGTGCCTAGCCAGTGTCTAGCCTTTGTCTAGCCAGTGCCTAGCCTGTGCCTAGCCTGTGCCTAGCCTGTGCCCAGCCTGTGCCCAGCCTGTGTCTAGCCTGTGCCTTGCCTGAGACAGGCATGTGCATAGCGTGTGCCAAGGCAATGTCTAGCCAGTGCCTAGCCTGTGCCTAGCCAGTGTCTAGCCTTTGTCTAGCCTGTGCATAGCCTGTGTCTAGCCTGTGCCTAGCCAGTGTCTAGCCTCTGTCTAGCCTGTGTCTAGTCAGTGTCTAGCCGGTGTCTAGCCGGTGTCTAGCCGGTGTCTAGCCGGTGTCTAGCCTGCCTGTGTCTAGCCTGTGCCTTGCCTGAGACAGGCATGTGCATAGCGTGTGCCAAGGCAATGTCTAGCCAGTGCCTAGCCTGTGCCTAGCCAGTGTCTAGCCTTTGTCTAGCCTGTGCATAGCCTGTGTCTAGCCTGTGCCTAGCCAGTGTATAGCCTCTGTCTAGCCTGTGTCTAGTCAGTGTCTAGCCTGTGCCTTGCCTGAGACAGGCATGTGCATAGCGTGTGCCAAGGCAATGTCTAGCCAGTGCCTAGCCTGTGCCTAGCCAGTGTCTAGCCTGTGTCTAGTCAGTGTCTAGCCGGTGTCTAGCCGGTGTCTAGCCGGTGTCTAGCCGGTGTCTAGCCGGTGTCTAGCCGGTGTCTAGCCTGTGCCTAGCCTGTGCCTAGCCTGTGTCTAGCCTGTGCCTAGCCTGTGACTAGCTTGTGCCTAGTGTCCTAGCCTGTGCCTGTGCCCAGAGCATGTGTCTAGCCTGTGCCTAGCCTGTGTCCTAGCCTGTGTCTAGCCTGTGTCTAGCCTGTGTCTAGCCTGTGTCTAGCCTGTATCTAGCCTGTGTCTAGCCTGTGTCTAGCCTGTGTCTAGCCCTAGCCTGTGTCTAGCCTGTGTCTAGCCTGTGTCTAGCCTGTGTCTAGCCTGTGTCTAGCCTGTGTCTAGCCTGTGCCTAGCCTGTCTTGCCTGTGTGCCTAGCCTGTGTCTAGCCTGTGCCTAGCCTGTGTCTAGCCTGTGTCTAGCCTGTGTCTAGCCTGTGCCTAGCCTGTGTCTGGCCTGTGTCTAGCCTGTGCCTAGCCTGTGCCTAGCCTGTGTCTAGCCTGTGTCTAGCCTGTGCCTTGCCTGAGACTGGCATGTGCATAGCCGTGTGCCTAGCCAGTGTCTAGCCTGTGTCTAGCCTGTGCCTTGCCTGAGACTGGCATGTGCATAGCGTGTGCCTAGCCAGTGTCTAGCCAGTGCCTAGCCTGTGCCTAGCCTGTGTCTAGCCTGTGTCTAGCCTGTGTCTAGCCTGTGCCTTGCCTGTGACTGGCATGTGCATAGCCTGTGCCTAGCCAGTGTCTAGCCTGTGTCTAGCCTGTGCCTTGCCTGAGACTGGCATGTGCATAGCGTG
Organism: Zaprionus gabonicus; assembly: GCA_018903695.1. Classification (NCBI taxonomy): domain Eukaryota; kingdom Metazoa; phylum Arthropoda; class Insecta; order Diptera; family Drosophilidae; genus Zaprionus; species Zaprionus gabonicus. The sequence goes on from JAEIFO010001412.1 coordinate 19,975, forward strand.
TGCCTAGCCAGTGTCTAGCCAGTGCCTAGCCTGTGTCTAGCCTGTGCCTAGCCTGTGTCTAGCCTGTGTCTAGCCTGTGTCTAGCCTGTGCCTTGCCTGTGCCTGGCCTGTGCATAGCCTGTGCCTAGCCAGTGTCTAGCCTGTGTCTAGCCTGTGTCAGGCCTGTGCCTTAGCCTGAGACTAGCCATGTGTATAGCGTGTGCCGAGCCAGTGTCTAGCCAGTGCCTAGCCTGTGCCCAGCCAGTGTCTAGCCTTTGTCTAGCCTGTGCATAGCCTGTGTCTAGCCTGTGCCTAGCCAGTGTATAGCCTCTGTCTAGCCTGTGTCTAGCCTGTGTCTAGCCTGTGTCTAGCCGGTGTCTAGCCTGTGTCTAGCCTGTGCCTAGCCTGTGACTGGCCTGTGTCTAGCCTGTGTCTAGCCTGTGTCTAGCCTGTGTCTAGCCTGTGTCTAGCCTGTGTCTAGCCTGTGTCTAGCCTGTGTCTAGCCTGTGTCTAGCCTGTGTGCCTAGCCTGTGTCTAGCCTGTGTCTAGCCTGTGTCTAGCCTGTGTCTAGCCTGTGTCTAGCCTGTGTCTAGCCTGTGCCTAGCCTGTGTCTAGCCAGTGTCTAGCCTGTGTCTAGCCTGTGCCTTGCCTGTGTCTGGCATGTGCATAGCATGTGCCTAGCCAGTGTCTAGCCTGTGCCTAGCCTGTGCCTAGCCTGTGTCTAGCCTGTGTCTAGCCTGTGCCTAGCCTGTGCCTAGCCTGTGCCTAGCCTGTGCCTAGCCTGTGTCTAGCCTGTGCCTTGCCTGAGACTGGCATGTGCATAGCCTGTGCCTAGCCAGTGTCTAGCCTGTGTCTAGCCTGTGCCTTGCCTGAGACTGGCATGTGCATAGCCTGTGTCTAGCCAGTGTCTAGCCAGTGCCTAGCCTGTGCCTAGCCTGTGTCTAGCCTGTGTCTAGCCTGTGTCTAGCCTGTGCCTTGCCTGTGACTGGCATGTGCATAGCCTGTGCCTAGCCTGTGCCTCTAGCCTGTGACAGCCATGTGCCTAGCCGTGTGCCTAGCCAGTGTCTAGCCAGTGTCTAGCCAGTGTCTAGCCAGTGCCTAGCCTGTGCCTAGCCAGTGTCTAGCCTTTGTCTAGCCTGTGCATAGCCTGTCTAGCCTGTGCCTAGCCAATGCCTAGCCAGTGCCTAGCCTCTGTCTAGCCTGTGTCTAGCCTGTGTCTAGCCTGTGTCCAGCCTGTGTCTAGCCTGTGCCTAGCCTGTGCCTAGCCTGTGTCTGGCCTGTGTCTAGCCAGTGCCTAGCCTGTGCCTAGCCTGTGCCTAGCCTGTGTCTAGCCTGTGTCTAGCCTGTGCCTTGCCTGTGACTGGCATGTGCATAGCCTGTGCCTAGCCAGTGTCTAGCCTGTGTCTAGCCTGTGCCTTGCCTGAGACAGGCATGTGCATAGCGTGTGCCTAGCCAGTGTCTAGCCAGTGCCTAGCCTGTGCCTAGCCAGTGTCTAGCCTGTGTGTCTAGCCTGTGTCTAGCCTGTGCCTAGCCGGTGTCTAGCCTTTGTCTAGCCTGTGCCTAGCCTGTGCCTAGCCAGTGCCTAGCCTGTGCCTAGCCTGTGCCTAGCCTGTGTCTAGCCTGTGCCTAGCCAGTGTCTAGCCTGTGTCTAGCCTGTGTGCCTAGCCTGTGTGCATAGCCTGTGCCTAGCCAGTGTCTAGCCTGTGTCTAGCCTGTGTCTAGCCTGTGCCTAGCCAGTGTATAGCCTCTGTCTAGCCTGTGTCTAGTCTGTGTCTAGCCGGTCTAGCCTGTGCCTAGCCTGTGACTGGCCTGTGACTGGCCTGTGCCTAGCCTGTGCCTAGCTTGTGCCTAGCCTGTGCCTAGCCTGTGCCTAGCCTGTGGCTAGCCTGTGCCTAGCCTATACCTAGCCTGTGTCTAGCCTGTGTGTCTAGCCTGTGCCTAGCCTGTGCCTATTTCTAGCCTGTGCCTTGCCTGTGACTGGCATGTGCATAGCCATGTGCCTAGCCAGTGTCTAGCCTGTGTCTAGCCTGTGCCTTGCCTGAGACTGGCATGTGCATAGCGTGTGCCTAGCCAGTGTCTAGCCAGTGCCTAGCCTGTGCCTAGCCAGTGTCTAGCCTTTGTCTAGACTGTGTCTAGCCTGTGTCTAGCCTGTGTCTAGCCTGTGCCTTGCCTGTGACTGGCATGTGCATAGCCTGTGCCTAGCCAGTGCCTGGCCTGTGTCTAGCCTGTGCCTTGCCTGAGACTGGCATGTGCATAGCGTGTGCCTAGCCAGTGTCTAGCCAGTGCCTAGTCTGTGCCCAGCCTGTGCCTAGCCTGTGTTTAGCCTGTGTCTAGCCTGTATCTAGCCTGTGCCTTGCCTGTGCCTTGCCTGTGACTGGCATGTGCATAGCCTGTGCCTAGCCAGTGTCTAGCCTGTGTCTAGCCTGTGCCTTGCCTGAGACAGGCATGTGCATAGCGTGTGCCGAGCCAGTGTCTAGCCAGTGCCTAGCCTGTGCCCAGCCAGTGTCTAGCCTTTGTCTAGCCTGTGCATAGCCTGTGTCTAGCCTGTGCCTAGCCAGTGTATAGCCTCTGTCTAGTGTAGTCTGTGTCTAGCCGGTGTCTATCTGGTGTCTAGCCTGTGCCTAGCCTGTGACTGGCCTGTGACTAGCCTGTGACTAGCTTGTGCCTAGCCAGTGCCTAGCTTGTTCCTAGCCAGTGCCTAGCCTGTGGCTAGCCTGTACCTAGCCTATGCCTAGCCTGTGTCTAGCCTGTGTCTAGCTTGTGTCTAGCCTGTGTCTAGCCTTTGTCTAGCCTGTGTCTAGCCTGTGTCTAGCCTGTGTCTAGCCTGTGTCTAGCCTGTTTCTAGCCTGTGTCTAGCCTGTGTCTAGCTTGTGTCTAGCCTGTGTCTAGCCTGTGTCTAGCCTGTGTCTAGCCTGTGTCTAGCCTGTGCTTAGCCTGTGTCTAGCCTGTGTCTAGCCTGTGTCTAGCCTGTGTCTAGCCTGTGTCTAGCCTGTGTCTAGCCTGTGTCTAGCCTGTGTCTAGCCTGTGTCTAGCCTGTGTCTAGCCTGTGCCTAGCCTGTGCCTGCTTGTCTGGCATGTGACTGGCATGTGCATAGCCTGTGCCTAGCCAGTGTCTAGCCTGTGCCTTGCCTGAGACTGGCATGTGCATAGCGTGTGCCTAGCCAGTGTCTAGCCTGTGCCTTGCCAGAGACTGGCATGTGCATAGCCTGTGCCTAGCCAGTGTCTAGCCTTTGTCTAGCCTGTGCCTAGCCTGTGTCTAGCCTGTGCCTAGCCTGTGTCTAGCCTGTGTCTAGCCTGTGCCTTGCCTGTGACTGGCATGTGCATAGCCTGTGCCTAGCCAGTGTCTAGCCTGTGTCTAGCCTGTGCCTTGCCTGAGACAGGCATGTGCATAGCGTGTGCCTAGCCAGTGTCTAGCCAGTGCCTAGCCTGTGCCTAGCCTGTGTCTAGCCTTTGTCTAGCCTGTGCATAGCCTGTGTCTAGCCTGTGCCTAGCCAGTGTCTAGCCTCTGTCTAGCCTGTGTCTAGTCAGTGTCTAGCCGGTGTCTAGCCGGTGTCTAGCCGGTGTCTAGCCGGTGTCTAGCCGGTGTCTAGCCGGTGTCTAGCCGGTGTCTAGCCGGTGTCTAGCCGGTGTCTAGCCGGTGTCTAGCCGGTGTCTAGCCTGTGTCTAGCCTGTGCCTTGCCTGAGACAGGCATGTGCATAGCGTGTGCCAAGGCAATGTCTAGCCAGTGCCTAGCCTGTGCCTAGCCAGTGTCTAGCCTTTGTCTAGCCTGTGCATAGCCTGTGTCTAGCCTGTGCCTAGCCAGTGTATAGCCTCTGTCTAGCCTGTGTCTAGTCAGTGTCTAGCCTGTGCCTTGCCTGAGACAGGCATGTGCATAGCGTGTGCCAAGGCAATGTCTAGCCAGTGCCTAGCCTGTGTCTAGCCTGTGTCTAGCCAGTGTCTAGCCGGTGTCTAGCCGGTGTCTAGCCGGTGTCTAGCCGGTGTCTAGCCGGTGTCTAGCCGGTGTCTAGCCGGTGTCTAGCCGGTGTCTAGCCGGTGTCTAGCCTGTGTCTAGCCTGTGCCTTGCCTGAGACAGGCATGTGCATAGCGTGTGCCAAGGCAATGTCTAGCCAGTGCCTAGCCTGTGCCTAGCCAGTGTCTAGCCTTTGTCTAGCCTGTGCATAGCCTGTGTCTAGCCTGTGCCTAGCCAGTGTATAGCCTCTGTCTAGCCTGTGTCTAGTCTGTGTCTAGCCGGTGTCCAGCCGGTGTCTAGCCTGTGCCTAGCCTGTGACTGGCCTGTGACTGGCCTGTGCCTAGCCTGTGCCTAGCCTGTGCCTAGCTTGTGCCTAGCCTGTGCCTAGCCTGTGCCTAGCCTGTGGCTAGCCTGTGCCTAGCCTATACCTAGCCTGTGTCTAGCCTGTGTCTAGCCTGTGTCTAGCCTGTGTCTAGCCTGTGCCTAGCCTGTGTCTAGCCTGTGTCTAGCCTGTGCCTTGCCTGTGACTGGCATGTGCATAGCATGTGCCTAGCCAGTGTCTAGCCTGTGTCTAGCCTGTGTCTAGCCTGTGCCTTGCCTGAGACTGGCATGTGCATAGCGTGTGCCTAGCCAGTGTCTAGCCAGTGCCTAGCCTGTGCCTAGCCAGTGTCTAGCCTTTGTCTAGACTGTGTCTAGCCTGTGTCTAGCCTGTGTCTAGCCTGTGCCTTGCCTGTGACTGGCATGTGCATAGCCTGTGCCTAGCCAGTGCCTGGCCTGTGTCTAGCCTGTGCCTTGCCTGAGACTGGCATGTGCATAGCGTGTGCCTAGCCAGTGTCTAGCCAGTGCCTAGTCTGTGCCTAGCCTGTGCCTAGCCTGTGTTTAGCCTGTGTCTAGCCTGTATCTAGCCTGTGCCTTGCCTGTGCCTTGCCTGTGACTGGCATGTGCATAGCCTGTGCCTAGCCAGTGTCTAGCCTGTGTCTAGCCTGTGCCTTGCCTGAGACAGGCATGTGCATAGCGTGTGCCGAGCCAGTGTCTAGCCAGTGCCTAGCCTGTGCCCAGCCAGTGTCTAGCCTTTGTCTAGCCTGTGCATAGCCTGTGTCTAGCCTGTGCCTAGCCAGTGTATAGCCTCTGTCTAGCCTGTGTCTAGTCTGTGTCTAGCCGGTGTCTATCTGGTGTCTAGCCTGTGCCTAGCCTGTGCCTAGCCTGTGACTGGCCTGTGACTAGCCTGTGACTAGCTTGTGCCTAGCCAGTGCCTAGCTTGTGCCTAGCCAGTGCCTAGCCTGTGGCTAGCCTGTACCTAGCCTATGCCTAGCCTGTGTCTAGCCTGTGTCTAGCTTGTGTCTAGCCTGTGTCTAGCCTGTGTCTAGCCTGTGTCTAGCCTGTGTCTAGCCTGTGTCTAGCCTGTGTCTAGCCTGTGTCTAGCCTGTGTCTAGCCTGTGTCTAGCCTGTGTCTAGCTTGTGTCTAGCCTGTGTCTAGCCTGTGTCTAGCCTGTGTCTAGCCTGTGTCTAGCCTGTGTCTAGCCTGTGTCTAGCCTGTGTCTAGCCTGTGTCTAGCCTGTGTCTAGCCTGTGTCTACCCTGTGTCTAGCCTGTGTCTAGCCTGCGCCTAGCCAGTGTCTAGCCTGTGTCTACCCTGTGCCTTGCCTGTGTCTGGCATGTGACTGGCATGTGCATAGCCTGTGCCTCGCCAGTGTCTAGCCTGTGCCTTGCCTGAGACTGGCATGTGCATAGCGTGTGCCTAGCCAGTGTCTAGCCTGTGCCTTGCCAGAGACTGGCATGTGCATAGCGTGTGCCTAGCCAGTGTCTAGCCAGTGCCTAGCCTGTGCCTAGCCTGTGCCTAGCCTGTGCCTAGCCTGTGCCTAGCCTGTGCCTAGCCTGTGTCTAGCCTGTGTCTAGCCTGTGCCTTGCCTGTGACTGGCATGTGCATAGCCTGTGCCTAGCCAGTGTCTAGCCTGTGTCTAGCCTGTGCCTTGCCTGAGACAGGCATGTGCATAGCGTGTGCCTAGCCAGTGTCTAGCCAGTGCCTAGCCTGTGCCTAGCCTGTGCCTAGCCTGTGCCTAGCCTTTGTCTAGCCTGTGTCTAGCCTGTGCCTTGCCTGTGACTGGCATGTGCATAGCGTGTGCCTAGCCAGTGTCTAGCCTGTGTCTAGCCTGTGCCTTGCCTGAGACAGGCATGTGCATAGCGTGTGCCTAGCCAGTGTCTAGCCAGTGCCTAGCCTGTGCCTAGCCTGTGTCTAGGCTGTGTCTAGCCTGTGCCTATCCTGTGTCTAGCCTGTGTCTAGCCTGTGTCTAGCCTGTGCCTTGCCTGTGACTGGCATGTGCATAGCCTGTGCCTAGCCAGTGTCTAGCCTGTGTCTAGCCTGTGCCTTGCCTGAGACTGGCATGTGCATAGCGTGTGCCTAGGAAGTGTCTAGCCAGTGCCTAGCCTGTGCGTAGCCAGTGTCTAGCCTTTGTCTAGCCAGTGCCTAGCCTGTGCCTAGCCTGTGCCTAGCCTGTGCCCAGCCTGTGTCTAGCCTGTGCCTTGCCTGAGACAGGCATGTGCATAGCGTGTGCCAAGGCAATGTCTAGCCAGTGCCTAGCCTGTGCCTAGCCAGTGTCTAGCCTTTGTCTAGCCTGTGCATAGCCTGTGTCTAGCCTGTGCCTAGCCAGTGTATAGCCTCTGTCTAGCCTGTGTCTAGTCAGTGTCTAGCCGGTGTCTAGCCGGTGTCTAGCCGGTGTCTAGCCGGTGTCTAGCCGGTGTCTAGCCGGTGTCTAGCCTGTGTCTAGCCTGTGCCTTGCCTGAGACAGGCATGTGCATAGCGTGTGCCAAGGCAATGTCTAGCCAGTGCCTAGCCTGTGCCTAGCCAGTGTCTAGCCTTTGTCTTGCCTGTGCATAGCCTGTGTCTAGCCTGTGCCTAGCCAGTGTATAGCCTCTGTCTAGCCTGTGTCTAGTCAGTGTCTAGCCTGTGCCTTGCCTGAGACAGGCATGTGCATAGCGTGTGCCAAGGCAATGTCTAGCCAGTGCCTAGCCTGTGCCTAGCCAGTGTCTAGCCTGTGTCTAGTCAGTGTCGAGCCGGTGTCTAGCCGGTGTCTAGCCGGTGTCTAGCCGGTGTCTAGCCGGTGTCTAGCTGGTGTCTAGCCGGTGTCTAGCCGGTGTCTAGCCGGTGTCTAGCCGGTGTCTAGCCTGTGCCTAGCCTATGACTGGCCTGTGCCTAGCCTGTGACTAGCTTGTGCCTAGCCAGTACCTAGCCTGTGCCTAGCCAGTGCCTAGCCTGTGCCTAGCCTATGCCTAGCCTGTGGCTAGCCTGTGCCTAGCCTGTGTCTAGCCTGTGTCTAGCCTGTGTCCAGCTTGTGTCCAGCCTGTGTCTAGCCTGTGTCTAGCCTGTGTCTAGCCTGTGTCCAGCCTGTGTCTAGCCTGTGTCCAGCCTGTGTCTAGCCTGTGTCTAGCCTGTGTCTAGCCTGTGTCTAGCCTGTGCCTAGCCTGTGTCTAGCCTGTGTCTAGCCTGTGCCTAGCCAGTGTCTAGCCTGTGTCTAGCCTGTGCCTTGCCTGAGACAGGCATGTGCATAGCGTGTGCCTAGCCAGTGTCTAGCCAGTGCCTAGCCTGTGCCTAGCCTGTGTCTAGCCTGTGTCTAGCCTGTGCCTTGCCTGTGACTGGCATGTGCATAGCCTGTGCCTAGCCTGTGCCTTGCCTGAGACAGGCATGTGCATAGCGTGTGCCTAGCCAGTGTCTAGCCAGTGCCTAGCCAGTGTCTAGCCAGTGCCTAGCCTGTGCCTAGCCAGTGTCTAGCCTTTGTCTAGCCTGTGCATAGCCTGTGTCTAGCCTGTGCCTAGCCAGTGTATAGCCTCTGTCTAGCCTGTGTCTAGTCTGTGTCTAGCCGGTGTCCAGCCGGTGTCTAGCCTGTGCCTAGCCTGTGCCTAGCCTGTGACTGGCCTGTGACTGGCCTGTGCCTAGCCTGTGCCTAGCTTGTGCCTAGCCTGTGCCTAGCCTGTGCCTAGCCTGTGGCTAGCCTGTGCCTAGCCTATACCTAGCCTGTGTCTAGCCTGTGTCTAGCCTGTGTCTAGCCTGTGCCTAGCCTGTGTCTAGCCTGTGTCTAGCCTGTGCCTTGCCTGTGACTGGCATGTGCATAGCCTGTGCCTAGCCAGTGTCTAGCCTGTGTCTAGCCTGTGCCTTGCCTGAGACTGGCATGTGCATAGCGTGTGCCTAGCCAGTGTCTAGCCAGTGCCTAGCCTGTGCCTAGCCAGTGTCTAGCCTTTGTCTAGACTGTGTCTAGCCTGTGTCTAGCCTGTGTCTAGCCTGTGCCTTGCCTGTGACTGGCATGTGCATAGCCTGTGCCTAGCCAGTGCCTGGCCTGTGTCTAGCCTGTGCCTTGCCTGAGACTGGCATGTGCATAGCGTGTGCCTAGCCAGTGTCTAGCCAGTGCCTAGTCTGTGCCTAGCCTGTGCCTAGCCTGTGCCTAGCCTGTGTTTAGCCTGTGTCTAGCCTGTATCTAGCCTGTGCCTTGCCTGTGCCTTGCCTGTGCCTTGCCTGTGACTGGCATGTGCATAGCCTGTGCCTAGCCAGTGTCTAGCCTGTGTCTAGCCTGTGCCTTGCCTGAGACAGGCATGTGCATAGCGTGTGCCGAGCCAGTGTCTAGCCAGTGCCTAGCCTGTGCCCAGCCAGTGTCTAGCCTTTGTCTAGCCTGTGCATAGCCTGTGTCTAGCCTGTGCCTAGCCAGTGTATAACCTCTGTCTAGCCTGTGTCTAGTCTGTGTCTAGCCGTTGTCTATCTGGTGTCTAGCCTGTGCCTAGCCTGTGCCTAGCCTGTGACTGGCCTGTGACTAGCCTGTGACTAGCTTGTGCCTAGCCAGTGCCTAGCGTGTGCCTAGCCTGTGCCTAGCCTGTGGCTAGCCTGTACCTAGCCTATGCCTAGCCTGTGTCTAGCCTGTGTCTAGCCTTTTTCTAGCCTGTGTCTAGCCTGTGTCTAGCCTGTGTCTAGCCTGTGTCTAGCCTGTGTCTAGCCTGTTTCTAGCCTGTGTCTAGCCTGTGTCTAGCCTGTGTCTAGCTTGTGTCTAGCCTGTGTCTAGCCTTTGTCTAGCTTGTGTCTAGCCTGTGTCTAGCCTGTGTCTAGCCTGTGTCTAGCCTGTGTCTAGCCTGTGTCTAGCCTGTGTCTACCCTGTGTCTAGCCTGTGTCTAGCCTGTGCCTAGCCAGTGTCTAGCCTGTGCCTAGCCAGTGTATAGCCTCTGTCTAGCCTGTGTCTAGTCAGTGTCTAGCCTGTGCCTTGCCTGAGACAGGCATGTGCATAGCGTGTGCCAAGGCAATGTCTAGCCAGTGCCTAGCCTGTGCCTAGCCAGTGTCTAGCCTGTGTCTAGTCAGTGTCTAGCCGGTGTCTAGCCGGTGTCTAGCCGGTGTCTAGCCGGTGTCTAGCCGGTGTCTAGCCGGTGTCTAGCCTGTGCCTAGCCTGTGCCTAGCCTATGACTGGCCTGTGCCTAGCCTGTGACTAGCTTGTGCCTAGCCAGTACCTAGCCTGTGCCTAGCCAGTACCTAGCCTGTGCCTAGCCAGTGCCTAGCCTGTGCCTAGCCTGTGCCTAGCCTGTGCCTAGCCTGTGTCTAGCCTGTGTCTAGCCTGTGTCTAGCCTGTGTCTAGCCTGTGTCTAGCCTGTGTCCAGCCTGTGTCTAGCCTGTGTCCAGCCTGTGTCTAGCCTGTGTCTAGCCTGTGTCCAGCCTGTGTCTAGCCTGTGTCTAGCCTGTGTCTAGCCTGTGTCTAGCCTGTGTCTAGCCTGTGTCTAGCCTGTGTCTAGCCTGTGTCTAGCCTGTGTCTAGCCTGTGTCTAGCCTTTGTCTAGCCTGTGTCTAGCCTGTGTCTAGCCTGTGTCTAGCCTGTGTCTAGCCTGTGTCTAGCCTGTGTCTAGCCTGTGTCTAGCCTGTGTCTAGCCTGTGTCTAGCCTGTGTCTACCCTGTGTCTAGCCTGTGTCTAGCCTGTGCCTAGCCAGTGTCTAGCCAGTGTCTAGCCTGTGTCTAGCCTGTGCCTTGCCTGTGTCTGGCATGTGACTGGCATGTGCATAGCCTGTGCCTAGCCAGTGTCTAGCCTGTGTCTAGCCTGTGCCTTGCCTGAGACTGGCATGTGCATAGCGTGTGCCTAGCCAGTGTCTAGCCTGTGTCTAGCCTGTGCCTTGCCAGAGACTGGCATGTGCATAGCGTGTGCCTAGCCAGTGTCTGCCAGCCAGTGCCTAGCCTGTGCCTAGCCTGTGCCTAGCCTGTGTCTAGCCTGTGTCTAGCCTGTGCCTTGCCTGTGACTGGCATGTGCATAGCCTGTGCCTAGCCAGTGTCTAGCCTGTGTCTAGCCTGTGCCTTGCCTGAGACTGGCATGTGCATAGCGTGTGCCTAGCCAGTGTCTAGCCAGTGCCTAGCCTGTGCCTAGCCTGTGTCTAGCCTGTGTCTAGCCTGTGCCTTGCCTGTGACTGGCATGTGCATAGCCTGTGCCTAGCCTGTGCCTTGCCTGAGACAGGCATGTGCATAGCGTGTGCCTAGCCAGTGTCTAGCCAGTGCCTAGCCAGTGTCTAGCCAGTGCCTAGCCAGTGTCTAGCCAGTGCCTAGCCTGTGCCTAGCCAGTGTCTAGCCTTTGTCTAGCCTGTGCATAGCCTGTGTCTAGCCTGTGCCTAGCCAGTGTATAGCCTCTGTCTAGCCTGTGTCTAGTCTGTGTCTAGCCGGTGTCCAGCCGGTGTCTAGCCTGTGCCTAGCCTGTGCCTAGCCTGTGACTGGCCAGTGTCTAGCCAGTGCCTAGCCTGTGCCTAGCCTGTGCCTAGCCTGTGTCTAGCCTGTGTCTAGCCTGTGCCTTGCCTGTGACTGGCATGTGCATAGCCTGTGTCTAGCCAGTGTCTAGCCTGTGTCTAGCCTGTGCCTTGCCTGAGACAGGCATGTGCATAGCGTGTGCCTAGCCAGTGTCTAGCCAGTGCCTAGCCTGTGCCTAGCCTGTGCCTAGCCTGTGCCTAGCCAGTGTCTAGCCTTTGTCTAGCCTGTGCATAGCCTGTGTCTAGCCAGTGTCTAGCCTGTGTCTAGCCTGTGCCTTGCCTGAGACTGGCATGTGCATAGCGTGTGCCTAGCCAGTGTCTAGCCTGTGTCTAGCCTGTGCATAGCCTGTGTCTAGCCTGTGCCTAGCCAGTGTATAGCCTCTGTCTAGCCTGTGTCTAGTCTGTGTCTAGCCGGTGTCCAGCCGGTGTCTAGCCTGTGCCTAGCCTGTGACTGGCCTGTGACTGGCCTGTGCCTAGCCTGTGCCTAGCTTGTGCCTAGCCTGTGCCTAGCCTGTGCCTAGCCTGTGGCTAGCCTGTGCCTAGCCTATACCTAGCCTGTGTCTAGCCTGTGTCTAGCCTGTGTCTAGCCTGTGCCTAGCCTGTGTCTATTCTGTGTCTAGCCTGTGCCTTGCCTGTGACTGGCATGTGCATAGCATGTGCCTAGCCAGTGTCTAGCCTGTGTCTAGCCTGTGCCTTGCCTGAGACTGGCATGTGCATAGCGTGTGCCTAGCCAGTGTCTAGCCAGTGCCTAGCCTGTGCCTAGCCAGTGTCTAGCCTTTGTCTAGACTGTGTCTAGCCTGTGTCTAGCCTGTGTCTAGCCTGTGCCTTGCCTGTGACTGGCATGTGCATAGCCTGTGCCTAGCCAGTGCCTGGCCTGTGTCTAGCCTGTGCCTTGCCTGAGACTGGCATGTGCATAGCGTGTGCCTAGCCAGTGTCTAGCCAGTGCCTAGTCTGTGCCTAGCCTGTGCCTAGCCTGTGCCTAGCCTGTGTTTAGCCTGTGTCTAGCCTGTATCTAGCCTGTGCCTTGCCTGTGCCTTGCCTGTGACTGGCATGTGCATAGCCTGTGCCTAGCCAGTGTCTAGCCTGTGTTTAGCCTGTGCCTTGCCTGAGACAGGCATGTGCATAGCGTGTGCCTAGCCAGTGTATAGCCAGTGCCTAGCCTGTGCCTAGCCTGTGCCTAGCCTGTGCCTAGCCTGTGTCTAGCCTGTGTGCATGTGCATAGCGTGTGCCTAGCCAGTGTATAGCCAGTGCCTAGCCTGTGCCTAGCCAGTGTCTAGCCTTTGTCTAGCCTGTGCATAGCCTGTGTCTAGCCTGTGCCTAGCCAGTGTATAGCCTCTGTCTAGCCTGTGTCTAGTCTGTGTCTAGCCGGTGTCCAGCCGGTGTCTAGCCTGTGCCTAGCCTGTGAGTAGCCTGTGACTGGCCTGTGCCTAGCCTGTGCCTAGCTTGTGCCTAGCCTGTGCCTAGCCTGTGGCTAGCCTGTGCCTAGCCTATACCTAGCCTGTGTCTAGCCTGTGCCTTGCCTGCGACTGGCATGTGCATAGCCTGTGCCTAGCCTGTGTCTAGCCTGTGTCTATCCTGTGCCTTTCCTGAGACAGGCATGTGCATAGCGTGTGCCTAGCCAGTGTCTAGCCAGTGCCTAGCCTGTGCCTAGCCAGTGTCTAGCCTTTGTCTAGCCTGTGCATAGCCTGTGTCTAGCCTGTGCCTAGCCAGTGTATAGCCTCTGTCTAGCTTGTGTCTAGTCTGTGTCTAGCCGGTGTCCAGCCGGTGTCTAGCCTGTGCCTAGCCTGTACCTAGCCTGTGACTGGCCTGTGCCTAGCTTGTGCCTAGCCTGTGCCTAGCTTGTGCCTAGCCTGTGCCTAGCCTGTGCCTAGCCTGTGCCTAGCCTGTGCCTAGCCTATACCTAGCCTGTGTCTAGCCTGTGTCCAGCCTGTGCCTAGCCTGTGTCTAGCCTGTGTCTAGCCTGTGTCTAGCCTGTTTCTAGCCTGTGTCTAGCCTGTGTCTAGCTTGTGTCTAGCCTGTGTCTAGCCTTTGTCTAGCTTGTGTCTAGCCTGTGTCTAGCCTGTGTCTAGCCTGTGTCTAGCCTGTGTCTAGCCTGTGTCTACCCTGTGTCTACCCTGTGTCTAGCCTGTGCCTAGCCAGTGTCTAGCCTGTGCCTAGCCAGTGTATAGCCTCTGTCTAGCCTGTGTCTAGTCAGTGTCTAGCCTGTGCCTTGCCTGAGACAGGCATGTGCATAGCGTGTGCCAAGGCAATGTCTAGCCAGTGCCTAGCCTGTGCCTAGCCAGTGTCTAGCCTGTGTCTAGTCAGTGTCTAGCCGGTGTCTAGCCGGTGTCTAGCCGGTGTCTAGCCGGTGTCTAGCCGGTGTCTAGCCGGTGTCTAGCCGGTGTCTAGCCGGTGTCTAGCCGGTGTCTAGCCTGTGCCTAGCCTGTGCCTAGCCTATGACTAGCCTGTGCCTAGCCTGTGACTACCTTGTGCCTAGCCAGTACCTAGCCTGTGCCTAGCCAGTACCTAGCCTGTGCCTAGCCAGTGCCTAGCCTGTGCCTAGCCTGTGCCTAGCCTGTGCCTAGCCTGTGTCTAGCCTGTGTCTAGCCTGTGTCTAGCCTGTGTCCAGCCTGTGTCTAGCCTGTGTCCAGCCTGTGTCTAGCCTGTGTCTAGCCTGTGCCTTGCCTGTGACTGGCATGTGCATAGCCTGTGCCTAGCCAGTGCCTGGCCTGTGTCTAGCCTGTGCCTTGCCTGAGACTGGCATGTGCATAGCGTGTGCCAAGCCAGTGTCTAGCCAGTGCCTAGTCTGTGCCCAGCCTGTGCCTAGCCTGTGCCTAGCCTGTGTTTAGCCTGTGTCTAGCCTGTATCTAGCCTGTGCCTAGCCAGTACCTAGCCTGTGCCTAGCCAGTGCCTAGCCTGTGCCTAGCCTGTGCCTAGCCTGTGCCTAGCCTGTGTCTAGCCTGTGTCTAGCCTGTGTCTAGCCTGTGTCCAGCCTGTGTCTAGCCTGTGTCCAGCCTGTGTCTAGCCTGTGTCTAGCCTGTGCCTTGCCTGTGACTGGCATGTGCATAGCCTGTGCCTAGCCAGTGCCTGGCCTGTGTCTAGCCTGTGCCTTGCCTGTGACTGGCATGTGCATAGCCTGTGCCTAGCCAGTGTCTAGCCTGTGTCTAGCCTGTGCCTTGCCTGAGACAGGCATGTGCATAGCGTGTGCCTAGCCAGTGTATAGCCAGTGCCTAGCCTGTGCCTAGCCTGTGCCTAGCCTGTGCCTAGCCTGTGTCTAGCCTGTGTGCATGTGCATAGCGTGTGCCTAGCCAGTGTATAGCCAGTGCCTAGCCTGTGCCTAGCCAGTGTCTAGCCTTTGTCTAGCCTGTGCATAGCCTGTGTCTAGCCTGTGCCTAGCCAGTGTATAGCCTCTGTCTAGCCTGTGTCTAGTCTGTGTCTAGCCGGTGTCCAGCCGGTGTCTAGCCTGTGCCTAGCCTGTGAGTAGCCTGTGACTGGCCTGTGCCTAGCCTGTGCCTAGCTTGTGCCTAGCCTGTGCCTAGCCTGTGGCTAGCCTGTGCCTAGCCTATACCTAGCCTGTGTCTAGCCTGTGCCTTGCCTGCGACTGGCATGTGCATAGCCTGTGCCTAGCCTGTGTCTAGCCTGTGTCTATCCTGTGCCTTTCCTGAGACAGGCATGTGCATAGCGTGTGCCTAGCCAGTGTCTAGCCAGTGCCTAGCCTGTGCCTAGCCAGTGTCTAGCCTTTGTCTAGCCTGTGCATAGCCTGTGTCTAGCCTGTGCCTAGCCAGTGTATAGCCTCTGTCTAGCTTGTGTCTAGTCTGTGTCTAGCCGGTGTCCAGCCGGTGTCTAGCCTGTGCCTAGCCTGTACCTAGCCTGTGACTGGCCTGTGCCTAGCTTGTGCCTAGCCTGTGCCTAGCTTGTGCCTAGCCTGTGCCTAGCCTGTGCATAGCCTGTGCCTAGCCAGTGTCTAGCCTGTGTCTAGCCTGTGCCTTGCCTGAGACTGGCATGTGCATAGCGTGTGCCTAGCCAGTGTCAAGCCAGTTCCTAGCCTGTGCCTAGCCAGTGTCTAGCCTTCGTCTAGCCTGTGTCTAGCCTGTGTCTAGCCTGTGTCTAGCCTGTGCCTTGCCTGTGACTGGCATGTGCATAGCCTGTGCCTAGCCAGTGTCTAGCCTGTGTCTAGCCTGTGCCTTGCCTGAGACTGGCATGTGCATAGCGTGTGCCTAGCCAGTGTCTAGCCAGTTCCTAGCCTGTGCCTAGCCAGTGTCTAGCCAGTGTCTAGCCAGTGTCTAGCCAGTGCCTAGCCTGTGCCTGGCCAGTGTCCAGCCTTTGTCTAGCCTGTGTCTAGCCTGTGCCTAGCCAGCGAATAGCCTGTGCGTAGCCAGTGTCTAGCCTTTGCCCAGCCAGTGTCTAGCCTGTGTCTAGCCTGTGCCTAGCCAGTTTCTAGCTTGTGTCTAGCCTGTGCTTAGCCAGTGTCTAGTCTGTGCCAATCCAGTGTCTAGCCTGTGCCTAGCCAGTGTCTAGCCTGTGTCTAGCCTGTGCCTTGCCAGTGACTGGCATGTGCATAGCCTGTGCCTAGCCAGTGTCTAGCCTGTGTCTAGCCTGTGCCTAGCCTGTGCCTAGCCTGTGCCTAGCCTGTGCCTAGCCTGTGCCTAGCCTGTGCCTAGCCTGTGCCTAGCCTGTGCCTAGCCTGTGCCTAGCCTGTGCTAGCCTAGCCTGTGCCTAGCCTGTGCCTAGCCTGTGCCTAGCCTGTGCCTAGCCTGTGCCTAGCCTGTGTCTAGCCTGTGCCTTGCCTGAGACTGGCATGTGTCTAGCCTGTGCCTAGCCAGTGTTTAGCCTGTGTCTAGCCTGTGCCTTGGCTGAGACTGGCATGTGCATAGCCTGTGCCTAGCCAGTGTCTAGCCTGTACCTTGCCAGAGACTGGCATGTGCATAGCGTGTGCCTAGCCAGTGTCTAGCCAGTGCCTAGCCTGTGTCTCGCCTGTGTCTAGCCTGTGCCTTGCCTGTGCATAGCCTGTGTCTAGCCTGTGCCTAGCCAGTGTATAGCCTCTCTCTAGCCGGTGTCTAGCCTGTGTCTAGCCTGTGCCTAGCCTGTGACTGGACTGTGCCTAGCCAGTGTCTAGCCTGTGTCTAGCCTGTGCCTAGCCTGTGACTGGCCTGTGCCTAGCCAGTGTCTAGCCTGTGTCTAGCCTGTGACTGGCATGTGCATAGCCTGTGCCTAGCCAGTGTCTAGCCTGTGTCTAGCCTGTGCCTAGCCTGTGCCTAGCCTGTTCCTAGCCTGTGCCTAGCCTGTGCCTAGCCTGTGCCTAGCCTGTGCCTAGCCTGTGTCTAGCCTGTGCCTAGCCTGTGCCTAGCCTGTGTCTAGCCTGTGCCTTGCCTGTGTCTAGCCAGTGTCTAGCCTGTGTCTAGCCTGTGTCTAGCCTGTATCTAGCCTGTATCTAGCCTGTGTCTAGCCTGTATCTAGCTTGTGTCTAGCCTGTGTCTAGCCTGTGTCTAGCCTGTGTCTAGCTTGTGTCTAGCCTGTGCATAGCCTGTGTCTAGCCTGTGCCTAGCCAGTGTATAGCCTCTGTCTAGCCTGTGTCTAATCTGTGTTTAGCCGGTGTCTAGCCTGTGCCTAGCCTGTGCCTTGCCTGAGACAGGCATGTGCATAGCGTGTGCCTAGCCAGTGTCTAGCCAGTGCCTAGCCTGTGCCTAGCCTGTGTCTAGCCTTTGTCTAGCCTGTGCATAGCCTGTGTCTAGCCTGTGCCTAGCCAGTGTATAGCCTCTCTCTAGCCGGTGTCTAGCCTGTGTCTAGCCTGTGCCTAGCCTGTGACTGGCCTGTGCCTAGCCAGTGTCTAGCCTGTGTCTAGCCTGTGCCTAGCCTGTGACTGGCCTGTGCCTAGCCAGTGTCTAGCCTGTGTCTAGCCTGTGTCTAGCCTGTGACTGGCATGTGCATAGCCTGTGCCTAGCCAGTGTCTAGCCTGTGTCTAGCCTGTGCCTAGCCTGTGCCTAGCCTGTACCTAGCCTGTGCCTAGCCTGTGCCTAGCCTGTGCCTAGCCTGTGCCTAGCCTGTGCCTAGCCTGTGCCTAGCCTGTGCCTAGCCTGTGTCTAGCCTGTGCCTTGCCTGAGACTGGCATGTGTCTAGCCTGTGCCTAGCCAGTGTTTAGCCTGTGTCTAGCCTGTGCCTTGGCTGAGACTGGCATGTGCATAGCCTGTGCCTAGCCAGTGTCTAGCCTGTGCCTTGACAGAGACTGGCATGTGCATAGCGTGTGCCTAGCCAGTGTCTAGCCAGTGCCTAGCCTGTGTCTCGCCTGTGTCTAGCCTGTGCCTTGCCTGTGACTGGCATGTGCATAGTCTGTGCCTTACCAGTGTCTAGCCTGTGTCTAGCCTGTGCCTTGCCTGTGACTGGCATGTGCATAGCCTGTGCCTAGCCAGTGTCTAGCCTGTGTCTAGCCTGTGCCTAGCCAGTGTCTAGCCTGTGTCTAGCCTGTGCCAAGCCTGTGTCTAGCCAGTGTCTAGCCTGTGTCTAGCCTGTGCCTTGCCTGAGACAGGCATGTGCACAACATGTGCCTAGCCAGTGTCTAGCCAGTGCCTAGCCTGTGCCAAGCCAGTGTCTAGCCTTTGTCTAGCCTGTGCATAGCCTGTGTCTAGCCTGTGCCTAGCCAGTGTATAGCCTCTGTCTAGCCTGTGTCTTATCTGTGTTTAGCCGGTGTCTAGCCTGTGCCTAGCCTGTGCCTAGCCTGTGCCTTGCCTGTGACTGGCATGTGCATAGCCTGCGCCTTGCCAGTGTCTAGCCTGTGTCTAGCCTGTGCCTAGCCAGTGTCTAGCCTGTGTCTAGCCTGTGCCTTGCCTGTGCATAGCCTGTGTCTAGCCTGTGCCTAGCCAGTGTATGGCCTCTCTCTAGCCGGTGTCTAGCCTGTGCCTAGCCAGTGTATAGCCTCTCTCTAGCCGGTGTCTAGCCTGTGTCTAGCCTGTGCCTAGCCTGTGACTGGCCTGTGCTTAGCCAGTGTCTAGCCTGTGTCTAGCCTGTGCCTAGCCAGTGTATAGCCTCTCTCTAGCCGGTGTCTAGCCTGTGTCTAGCCTGTGCCTAGCCTGTGACTGGCCTGTGCTTAGCCATTGTCTAGCCTGTGTCTAGCCTGTGCCTAGCCTGTGCCTAGCCTGTGACTGGCCTGTGCCTAGCCAGTGTCTAGCCTGTGTCTAGCCTGTGCTTGCCTGTGACTGGCATGTGCATAGCCTGTGCCTAGCCAGTGTCTAGCCTGTGTCTAGCCTGTGCCTTGCCAGAGACAGGCATGTGCATTGCGTGTGCCTAGCCAGTGTCTAGCCAGTGTCTAGCCTTTGTCTAGCCTGTGCATAGCCTGTGCCTAGCCTGTGCCTAGCCAGTGTCTAGCCTTTGTCTAGCCTGTGCATAGCCTGTGTCTAGCCTGTGCCTAGCCAGTGTATAGCCTCTCTCTAGCCGGTGTCTAGCCTGTGCCTAGCCTGTGACTGGCCTGTGCCTAGCCAGTGTCTAGCCTGTGTCTAGCCTGTGCCTAGCCTGTGACTGGCCTGTGCCTAGCCAGTGTCTAGCCTGTGTCTAGCCTGTGCCTTGCCTGTGACTGGCATGTGCAAAGCCTGTGCCTAGCCAGTGTCTAGCCTGTGTCTAGCCTGTGCCTTGCCAGAGACAGGCATGTGCATTGCGTGTGCCTAGCCAGTGTCTAGCCAGTGCCTAGCCTGTGCCTAGCCAGTGTCTAGCCTTTGTCTAGCCTGTGCATAGCCTGTGTCTAGCCTGTGCCTAGCCAGTGTAAAGCCTCTGTCTAGCCTGTGTCTAGTCTGTGTCTAGCCGGTGTCTAGCCGGTTTCTAGCCTGTGCCTAGCCTGTGCCTAGCCTGTGACTGGCCTGTGCCTAGCCAGTGTCTGGCCAGTGCCTAGCCTGTGCCTAGCCTGTGCCTAGCCTGTGCCTAGCCTGTGTCTAGCCTGCGTCTAGCCTGTGCCTCGCCTGTAACTGGCATGTGCATAGCTTGTGCCTAGCCAGTGTCTAGCCTGTGTCTAGCCTGTGCCTAGCCTGTGTCTAGCCTGTGTCTAGCCTGTGCCTTGCCTGTGACTGGCATGTGCAAAGCCTGTGCCTAGCCAGTGTCTAGCCTGTGTCTAGCCTGTGCCTTGCCAGAGACAGGCATGTGCATTGCGTGTGCCTAGCCAGTGTCTAGCCAGTGCCTAGCCTGTGCCTAGCCAGTGTCTAGCCTTTGTCTAGCCTGTGCATAGCCTGTGTCTAGCCTGTGCCTAGCCAGTGTAAAGCCTCTGTCTAGCCTGTGTCTAGTCTGTGTCTAGCCGGTGTCTAGCCGGTTTCTAGCCTGGGCCTAGCCTGTGCCTAGCCTGTGACTGGCCTGTGCCTAGCCAGTGTCTGGCCAGTGCCTAGCCTGTGCCTATCCTGTGCCTAGCCTGTGCCTAGCCTGTGCCTAGCCTGTGTCTAGCCTGCGTCTAGCCTGTGCCTCGCCTGTAACTGGCATGTGCATAGCGTGTGCCTAGCCAGTGTCTAGCCAGTACCTAGCCTGTGCCTAGCCAGTGTCTAGCCTTTGTCTAGCCTGTGTCTAGCCTGTGTCTAGCCTGTGCCTTGCCTGTGACTGGCATGTGCATAGCCTGTGCCTAGCCAGTGTCTAGCCTGTGTCTAGCCTGTGCCTTGCCTGAGACTGGCATGTGCATAGCGTGTGCCTAGCCAGTGTCTAGCCTGTGTCTAGCCTGTTCCTTGCCTGAGAATGGCATGTGCATAGCCTGTGCCTAGCCAGTGTCTAGCCTGTGTCTAGCCTGTGCCTAGCCTGTGTCTAGCCTGTGCCTTGCCTGTGACTGGCATGTGCATAGCCTGTGCCTAGCCAGTGTCTAGCCTGTGTCTAGCGTGTGCCTTGCCTGAGACTATCATGTGCATAGCGTGTGCCTAGCCAGTGTCTAGCCAGTGCCTAGCCTGTGCCTAGCCTGTGCCTAGCCTGTGTCTAGCCTGTGCCTTGCCTGTGACTGGCATGTGCGTAGCCTGTGCCTAGCAAGTGTCTAGCCTGTGTCTAGCCTGAGCCTAGCCTGTGTCTAGCCTGTGTCTAGCCTGTGCCTTGCCTGTGACTGGCATGTGCATAGCCTGTGCCTAGCCAGTGTCTAGCCTGTGTCTAGCCTGTGCCTTGCCTGAGACTGGCATGTGCATAGCGTGTGCCTAGCCAGTGTCTAGCCTTTGTCTAGCCTGTGTCTAGCCTGTGTCTAGCCTGTGTCTAGCCTGTGCCTTGCCTGTGACTGGCATGTGCATAGCCTGTGCCTAGCCTGTGTCTAGCCTGTGTCTAGCCTGTGCCTTGCCTGAGACTGGCATGTGCATAGCGTGTGCCTAGCCAGTGTCTAGCCTGTGTCTAGCCTGTTCCTTGCCTGAGAATGGCATGTGCATAGCCTGTGCCTAGCCAGTGTCTAGCCTGTGTCTAGCCTGTGCCTTGCCTGAGACTGGCATGTGCATAGCGTGTGCCTAGCCAGTGTCTAGCCAGTACCTAGTTTGTGCATAGCCAGTGTCTAGCCTTTGTCTAGCCTGTGCCTTGCCTGTGGCTAGCCTGTGTCTAGCCTGTGTCTAGCCTGTGCCTTGCCTGTGACAGGCATGTGCATAGCGTGTGCCTAGGCAGTGTCTAGCCAGTGCCTAGCCTGTGCCTAGCCAGTGTCTAGCCTTTGCCTAGCCTGTGCATAGCCTGTGTCTAGCCTGTGCCTAGCCAGTGTATAGCCTCTGTCTAGCCTGTGTCTAGTCAGTGTCTAGCCGGTGTCTAGCCGGTGTCTAGCCTGTGCCTAGCCTGTGCCTAGCCTGTGACGGGCCTGTGACTAGCTTGTGCCTAGCCAGTGCCCAGCCTGTGCCTAGCCTGTGCCTAGCCTGTGCCTAGCCTGTGCCTAGCCTGTGCCTAGCCTGTGCCTAGCCTGCGCCTAGCCTGTGCCTAGCCTGTGGCTAACCTGTGTCTAGCCTGTGTCTAGCCTGTGTCTAGCCTGTGTCTAGCCTGTGTCTAGCCTGTGTCTAGCCTGTGTCTAGCCTGTGTCTAGCCTGTGGCTAGCCTGTGTCTAGCCTGTGTCTAGCCTGTGTCTAGCCTGTGTCTAGCCTGTGTCTAGCCTGTTTCTAGCTTCTGTCTAGCCTGTGTCTAGTCAGTGTCTAGCCTGTGTCTAGCCGGTGTCTAGCCTGTGCCTAGCCTGTGCCTAGCCTGTGCCTAGCCTGTGCCTAGCCTGTGCCTAGCCTGTGCCTAGCCTGTGCCTAGCCTGTGCCTAGCCTGTGCCTAGCCTGTGCCTAGCCTGTGCCTAGCCTGTGCCTAGCCTGTGCCTAGCCTGTGCCTAGCCTGTGCCTAGCCTGTGCCTAGCCTGTGCCTAGCCTGTGCCTAGCCTGTGCCTAGCCTGTGCCTAGCCTGTGCCTAGCCTGTGCCTAGCCTGTGCCTAGCCTGTGCCTAGCCTGTGCCTAGCCTGTGCCTAGCCTGTGCCTAGCCTGTGCCTAGCCTGTGCCTAGCCTGTGCCTAGCCTTTGTCTAGCCTGTGCCTAGCCTGTGCCTAGCCTGTGCCTAGCCTGTGCCTAGCCTGTGCCTAGCCTGTGCCTAGCCTGTGCCTAGCCTGTGACTGGCCTGTGCCAAGCCTGTGACTAGCTTGTCTCTAGCCAGTGTCTAGCCTGTGACTGGCATGTGACTGGCATGTGCATAGTCTGTGCCTAGCCAGTGTCTAGCCTGTGTCTAGCCTGTGCCTTGCCTGAGACTGGCATGTGCATAGCGTGTGCCTAGCCAGTGTCTAGCCTGTGTCTAGCCTGTGTCTAGCCTGTGCCTTGCAAGAGACTGGCATGTGCATAGCGTGTGCCTAGCCAGTGTGTAGCCTGTGTCTAGCCTGTGCCTTGCCTGAGACAGGCATGTGCATAGCCTGTGCCTAGCCTGTGTCTAGCCTGTGTCTAGCCTGTGCCTATCCTGTGTCTAGCCTGTGTCTAGCCTGTGCCTTGTCTGTGACTGGCATGTGCATAGCCTGTGCCTAGCCAGTGTCTAGCCTGTGCCTAGCCTGTGCCTAGCCTGTGCCTAGCCTGTGCCTAGCCTGTGCCTAGCCTGTGTCTAGCCTGTGTCTAGCCTGTGCGTTGCCTGTGACTGGCATGTGCATAGCCTGTGCCTAGCCTGTGTCTAGCCTGTGTCTAGCCTGTGCCTATCCTGTGTCTAGCCTGTGTCTAGCCTGTGCCTTGCCTGTGACTGGCATGTGCATAGCCTGTGGCTAGCCAGTGTCTAGCCTGTGACTGGCCTGTGCCTAGCCTGTGACTAGCTTGTGCCTAGCCAGTGCCTAGCCTGTGCCTAGCCTGTGGCTAGCCTGTGTCTAGCCTGTGACTGGCCTGTGCCTAGCCTGTGACTAGCTTGTGCCTAGCCAGTGCCTAGCCTGTGCCTAGCCAGTGCCTAGCCTGTGCCTAGCCTGTACCTAGCCTATGCCTAGCCTGTGTCTAGCCTGTGTCTAGCTTGTGTCTAGCCTGTGTCTAGCCTTTGTCTAGCCTGTGTCTAGCCTCTGTCTAGCCTGTGTCTAGCCTGTGTCTAGCCTGTGTCTAGCCTGTGTCTAGCCTGTTTCTAGCCTGTGTCTAGCCTGTGTCTAGCCTGTGTCTAGCTTGTGTCTAGCCTGTGTCTAGCCTGTGTCTAGCTTGTGTCTAGCCAGTGTATAGCCTCTGTCTAGCCTGTGTCTAGTCCGTGTCTAGCCGGTGTCTATCCGGTGTCTAGCCTGTGCCTAGCCTGTGCCTAGCCTATGACTGGCCTGTGCCTAGCCTGTGCCTAGCTTGTGCCTAGCCTGTGCCTAGCCTGTGCCTAGCCTGTGCCTAGCCTGTGCCTAGCCTGTGGCTAGCCTGTGCCTAGCCTATACCTAGCCTGTGTCTAGCCTGTGTCTAGCCTGTGTCTAGCCTGTGCCTAGCCTGTGTCTAGCCTGTGTCTAGCCTGTGCCTTGCCTGTGACTGGCATGTGCATAGCCTGTGCCTAGCCAGTGTCTAGCCTGTGTCCAGCCTGTGCCTTGCCTGAGACTGGCATGTGCATAGCGTGTGCCTAGCCAGTGTCTAGCCAGTGCCTAGCCTGTGCCTAGCTAGTGTCTAGCTTTTGTCTAGCCTGTGTCTAGCCTGTGTCTAGCCTGTGTCTAGCCTGTGCCTTGCCTGTGACTGGCATGTGCATAGCCTGTGCCTAGCCAGTGTCTAGCCTGTGTCTAGCCTGTGCCTTGCCTGAGACAGGCATGTGCATAGCGTGTGCCTAGCCAGTGTCTAGCCAGTGCCTAGCCTGTGCCTAGCCAGTGTCAAGCCTGTGTCTAGCCTGTGCCTAGCCAGTGTATAGCCTCTGTCTAGCCTGTGTCTAGTCTGTGTCTAGCCGGTGTCTATCCGGTGTCTAGCCTGTGCCTAGCCTGTGCCTAGCCTGTGACTGGCCTGTGCCTAGTCTGTGACTAGCTTGTGCCTAGCCAGTGCCTAGCCTGTGCCTAGCCAGTGCCTAGCCTGTGCCTAGCCTGTGCCTAGCCTCTGCCTAGCCTGCACCTAGCCTATGCCTAGCCTGTGTCTAGCCTGTGTCTAGCTTGTGTCTAGCCTGTGTCTAGCCTTTGTCTAGCCTGTGTCTAGCCTTTGTCTAGCCTGTGTCTAGCCTGTGTCTAGCCTGTGTCTAGCCTGTGTCTAGCCTGTTTCTAGCCTGTTTCTAGCCTGTGTCTAGCCTGTGTCTAGCCTGTGTCTAGCTTGTGTCTAGCCTGTGTCTAGCCTGTGTCTAGCTTGTGTCTAGCCAGTGTCTAGCCTGTGTCTAGCCTGTGCCTAGCCTGTGTCTAGCCTGTGTCTAGCCTGTGCCTTGCCTGTGACTGGCATGTGCATAGCCTGTGCCTAGCCAGTGTCTAGCCTGTGTCTAGCCTGTGCCTAGCCTGTGTCTAGCCTGTGTCTAGCCTGTGCCTTGCCTGTGACTGGCATGTGCATAGCCTGTGCCTAGCCAGTGTCTAGCCTGTGTCTAGCCTGTGCCTTGCCTGTGACTGGCATGTGCATAGCGTGTGCCTAGCCAGTGTCTAGCCTGTGTCTAGCGTGTGCCTTGCCTGAGACTATCATGTGCCTAGCCTGTGGCTAGCCTGTGCCTAGCCTATGCCTAGCCTGTGTCTAGCCTGTGTCTAGCCTGTGCCTAGCCTATGCCTAGCCTGTGTCTAGCCTGTGTCTAGCCTGTGCCTAGCCTGTGTCTAGCCTGTGTCTAGCCTGTGTCCAGCCTGTGTCTAGCCTGTGTCCAGCCTGTGTCTAGCCTGTGTCTAGCCTGTGTCTAGCCTGTGTCTAGCCTGTGTCTAGCCTGTGTCTAGCCTGTTTCTAGCCTGTGTCTAGCCTGTGTCTAGCCTGTGTCTAGCCTGTGTCTAGCCTGTGTCTAGCCTGTGTCTAGCCTGTGTCTAGCCTGTGTCTAGCCTGTGTCTAGCCTGTGTCTAGCCTGTGTCTAGCCTGTGTCTAGACTGTGTCTAGCCTGTGTCTAGCCTGTGTCTAGCCTGTGCCTAGCCAGTGTCTAGCCTGTGCCTAGCCAGTGTCTAGCCTGTGCCTAGCCAGTTTCTAGCCTGTGCCCAGCCAGTGTCTAGCCTGTGTCTAGCCTGTGCCTAGCCAGTTTCTAGCCTGTGTCTAGCCTGAGCTTAGCCAGTGTCTAGTCTGTGCCAAGCCAGTGTCTAGCCTGTGCCTAGCCAGTGTCTAGCCTGTGTCTAGCCTGTGCCTTGCCTGTGACTGGCATGTGCATAGCCTGTGCCTAGCCAGTGTCTAGCCTGTGTCTAGCCTGTGCCTTGCCTGTGACTGGCATGTGCATAGCCTGTGCCTAGCCAGTGTCTAGCCTGTGTCTAGCCTGTGCCTTGCCTGAGACTGGCATGTGCATAGCGTGTGCCTAGCCAGTGTCTAGCCAGTGCCTAGCCTGTGCCTAGCCTGTGCCTAGCCTGTGCCTAGCCTGTGTCTAGCCTGTGTCTAGCCTGTGCCTTGCCTGTGACTGGCATGTGCATAGCCTATGCCTAGCCAGTGTCTAGCCTGTGTCTAGTCTGTGCCTTGCCTGAGACAGGCATGTGCATAGCGTGTGCCTAGGCAGTGTCTAGCCAGTGCCTAGCCTGTGCCTAGCCAGTGTCTAGCCTTTGTCTAGCCTGTGCATAGCCTATGTCTAGCCTGTGCCTAGCCAGTGTATAGCCTCTGACTAGCCTGTGTCTAGTCAGTGTCTAGCCGGTGTCTAGCCTGTGTCTAGCCTGTGTCCAGCCTGTGTCTAGCCTGTGTCTAGCCTGTGTCTAGCCTGTGTCTAGCCTGTGTCTAGCCTTTGTCTAGCCTGTGCCTAGCCTGTGTCTAGCCTGTGCCTAGCCTGTGGCTAGCCTGTGACTGGCCTGTGCCTAGCCTGTGACTAGCTTGTGCCTAGCCAGTGCCTAGCCAGTGCCTAGCCTGTGCCTAGCCTGTGCCTAGCCTGTGCCTAGCCTGTGCCTAGCCTGTGCCTAGCCTGTGGCTAGCCTGTGCCTAGCCTGTGTCTAGCCTGTGTCTAGCCTGTGTCTAGCCTGTGTCTAGCCTGTGTCTAGCCTGTGTCTAGCCTGTGTCTAGCCTGTGACCAGCCTGTGTCTAGCCTGTGTCTAGCCTGTGTCTAGCCTGTGTCTAGCCTGTTTCTAGCCTGTGTCTAGCCTGTGTCCAGCCTGTGTCTAGCCTGTGTCTAGCCTGTGTCTAGCCTGTGTCTAGCCTGTGTCTAGCCTGTGTCTAGCCTGTGCCTAGCCAGTGTCTAGCCTGTGTCTAGCCTGTGCCTTGCCTGTGTCTGGCATGTGACTGGCATGTGCATAGCCTGTGCCTTGCCAGTATCTAGCCTGTGTCTAGCCTGTGCCTTGCCTGAGACTGGCATGTGTATAGCGTGTGCCTAGCCAGTGTCTAGCCTGTGTCTAGCCTGTGCCTTGCCAGACAAATGCATGTGCATAGCGTGTGCCTAGCCAGTGTCTAGCCATTGCCTAGCCTGTGCCTAGCCTGTGCCTAGCCTGTGTCTAGCCTGTTTCTAGCCTGTGCCTTGCCTGTGACTGGCATGTGCATAGCCTGTGCCTAGCCAGTGTCTAGCCTGTGTCTAGCCTGTGCCTTGCCTGAGACAGGCATGTGCATAGCGTGTGCCTAGCCAGTGTCTAGCCAGTGCCTAGTCTGTGCCTAGCCTGTGCCTAGCCTGTGCCTAGCCTGTGCCTAGCCTGTGTCTAGCCTGTGTCTAGCCTGTGCCTTGCCTGTGACTGGCATGTGCATAGCCTGTGCCTAGCCTGTGTCTAGCCTGTGTCTAGCCTGTGCCTTGCCTGAGACAGGCATGTGCATAGCGTGTGCCTAGCCAGTGTATAGCCAGTGCCTAGCCTGTGCCTAGCCAGTGTCTAGCCTTTGTCTAGCCTGTGCATAGCCTGTCTCTAGCCTGTGCCTAGCCAGTGTATAGCCTCTGTCTAGCCTGTGTCTAGTCTGTGTCTAGCCGGTGTCCAGCCGGTGTCTAGCCTGTGCCTAGCCTGTGAATAGCCTGTGACTGGCCTGTGCCTAGCCTGTGCCTAGCTTGTGCCTAGCCTGTGCCTAGCCTGTGCCTAGCCTGTGGCTAGCCTGTGCCTAGCCTATACCTAACCTGTGTCTAGCCTGTGTCTAGCCTGTGCCTAGCCTGTGTCTAGCCTGTGTCTAGCCTGTGCCTAGCCAGTGTATAGCCTCTGTCTAGCCTGTGTCAAGTCTGTGTCTAGCCGGTGTCCAGCCGGTGTCTGGCCTGTGCCTAGCCTGTGTCTAGCCTGTGCCTAGCCAGTGTCTAGCCTGTGTCTAGCCTGTGCCTTGCCTGTGACTGGCATGTGCATAGCCTGTGCCTAGCCAGTGCCTAGCCTAGGTCTAGCCTGTGTCTAGCTTGTGCCTTGCCTGTGACTGGCATGTGCATAGCCTGTGCCTAGCCAGTGTCTAGCCTGTGTCTAGCCTGTGCCTTGCCTGAGACAGGCATGTGCATAGCGTGTGCCTAGCCAGTGTCTAGCCAGTGCCTAGCCTGTGCCTAGCCAGTGTCAAGCCTTTGTCTAGTCTGTGCATAGCCTGTGTCTAGCCTGTGTCTAGCCTGTGCCTAGCCAGTGTATAGCCTCTGTCTAGCCTGTGTCTAGTCTGTGTCTAGCCGGTGTCTATCCGGTGTCTAGCCTGTGCCTAGCCTGTGCCTAGCCTGTGACTGGCCTGTGCCTAGCCTGTGACTAGCTTGTGCCTAGCCAGTGCCTAGCCTGTGCCTAGCCTCTGCCTAGCCTGTACCTAGCCTATGCCTAGCCTGTGCCTAGCCTGTGTCTAGCCTGTGTCTAGCCTGTGTCTAGCCTGTGTCTAGCCTGTGTCTAGCCTGTGTCTAGCCTGTGTCTAGCCTGTGTCTAGCCTGTGTCTAGCCTGTGTCTAGCCTGTGTCTAGCCTGTTTCTAGCCTGTGTCTAGCCTGTGTCTAGCCTGTGTCTAGCTTGTGTCTATCCTGTGTCTAGCCTGTGTCTAGCTTGTGTCTAGCCTGTGTCTAGCCTGTGTCTAGCCTGTGTCTAGCCTGTGTCTAGCCTGTGTCTAGCCTGTGTCTAGCCTGTGTCTAGCCTGTGTCTAGCCTGTGTCTAGCCTGTGTCTAGCCTGTGTCTAGCCTGTGCCTTGCCTGTGACTGGCATGTGCATAGCCTGTGCCTAGCCAGTGTCTAGCCTGTGTCTAGCCTGTGCCTTGCCTGAGACTGGCATGTGCATAGCCTGTGCCTAGCCAGTGTCTAGCCTGTGTCTAGCCTGTGCCTTGCCTGAGACTGGCATGTGCATAGCGTGTGCCTAGCCAGTGTCTAGCCAGTGCCTAGCCTGTGCCTAGCCTGTGCCTAGCCTGTGCCTAGCCTGTGCCTAGCCTGTGCCTACCCTGTGTCTTGCCTGTGTCTAGCCTGTTCCTTGCCTGTGACTGGCATGTGCATAGCCTGTGTCTAGCTGTGTCTAGCCTGTGCCTAGCCAGTGTCTAGCCTGTGTCTAGCCTGTGCCTAGTCTGTGTCTAGCCTGTGCCTAGCCTGTGTCTAGCCTGTGTCTAGCCTGTGCCTTGCCTGTGACTGGCATGTGCATAGCCTGTGCCTAGCCAGTGTCTAGCCTGTGTCTAGCCTGTGCCTCGCCTGAGACTGGCATGTGCATAGCGTGTGCCTAGCCAGTGTCTAGCCAGTGCCTAGCCTGTGCCTAGCCAGTGTCTAGCCTTTGTTTAGCCTGTGCCTAGCCTGTGCCTTGCCTGTGACTGGCATGTGCATAGCCTGTGCCTAGCCAGTGTCTAGCCTGTGTCTAGCCTGTGCCTTGCCTGAGACTGGCATGAGCATAGCGTGTGCCTAGCCAGTGTCTAGCCTGTGTCTAGCCTGTGCCTTGCCTGAGACTGGCATGTGCATAGCCTGTGCCTAGCCAGTGTCTAGCCTGTGTCTAGCCTGTGTCTAGCCTGTGTCTAGCCTGTGCCTTGCCTGTGACTGGCATGTGCATAGCCTGTGCCTAGCCAGTGTCTAGCCTGTGTCTAGCGTGTGCCTTGCCTGAGACTATCATGTGCATAGCGTGTGCCTAGCCAGTGTCTAGCCAGTGCCTAGCCTGTGCCTAGCCTGTGCCTAGCCTGTGTCTAGCCTGTGCCTTGCCTGTGACTGGCATGTGCATAGCCTGTGCCTAGCAAGTGTCTAGCCTGTGTCTAGCCTGAGCCTAGCCTGTGTCTAGCCTGTGTCTAGCCTGTGCCTTGCCTGTGACTGGCATGTGCATAGCCTGTGCCTAGCCAGTGTCTAGCCTGTGTCTAGCCTGTGCCTTGCCTGAGACTTGCATGTGCATAGCGTGTGCCTAGCCAGTGTCTAGCCAGTGCCTAGCCTGTGCCTAGCCAGTGTCTAGCCTTTGTCTAGCCAGTGCCTAGCCTGTGCCTAGCCAGTGCCTAGCCTGTGCCTAGCCTGTGCCTAGCCTGTGCCTAGCCTGTGCCTAGCCTGTGCCTAGCCTGTGCCTAGCCTGTGTCTAGCCTGTGTCTAGCCTGTGCCTTGCCTGTGACTGGCATGTGCATAGCGTGTGCCTAGCCAGTGTCTAGCCAGTGCCTAGCCTGTGCCTAGCCAGTGTCTAGCCTTTGTTTAGCCTGTGTCTAGCCTGTGTCTAGCCTGTGCTTTGCCTGTGACTTGCATGTGCATAGCGTGTGCATAGCGTGTGCCAAGCCAGTGTCTAGCCAGTGCCTAGCCTGTGCCTAGCCAGTGTCTAGCCTTTGTCTAGCCAGTGCCTAGCCTGTGCCTAGCCAGTGCCTAGCCTGTGCCTAGCCTGTGCCTAGCCTGTGCCTAGCCTGTGCCTAGCCTGTGCCTAGCCTGTGCCTAGCCTGTGTCTAGCCTGTGTCTCTGTGCCTTGCCTGAGACAGGCATGTGCATAGCGTGTGCCTAGGCTATGCCTAGCCTGTGTCTAGCCTGTGTCTAGCCTGTGCCTAGCCAGTGTCTAGCCTTTGTCTAGCCTGTGCATAGCCTGTGTCTAGCCTGTGCCTAGCCAGTGTATAGCCTCTGTCTAGCCTGTGTCTAGTCAGTGTCTAGCCGGTGTCTAGCCGGTGTCTAGCCTGTGCCTAGCCTGTGCCTAGCCTGTGACTGGCCTGTGCCTAGCCTGTGACTAGCTTGTGCCTAGCCAGTGCCTAGCCTGTGCCTAACCTGTGCCTAGCCTGTGGCTAGCCTGTGCTTAGCCTATGCCTAGCCTGTGTCTAGCCTGTGTCTAGCCTGTGTCTAGCCTGTGTCCAGCCTGTGTCTAGCCTGTGTTTAGCCTGTGTCTAGCCTGTGTTTAGCCTGTGTCTAGCCTGTGTCCAGCCTGTGTCTAGCCTGTGTCTAGCCTGTGTCTAGCCTGTGTCTAGCCTGTGTCTAGCCTGTGTCTAGCCTGTTTCTAGCCTGTGTCTAGCCTGTGTCTAGCCTGTGTCTAGCCTGTGTCTAGCCTGTGTCTAGCCTGTGCCTAGCCTGTGTCTAGCCTGTGTCTAGCCTGTGTCTAGCCTGTGTCTAGCCTGTGTCTAGCCTGTGTCTAGCGTGTGTCTAGCCTGTGTCTAGCCTGTGTCTAGCCTGTGTCTAGCCTGTGTCTAGCCTGTGTCTAGCCTGTGTCTAGCCTGTGTCTAGCCTGTGTCTAGCCTGTGTCTAGCCAGTGTCTAGCCTGTGCCTAGCCAGTTTCTAGCCTGTGCCCAGCCAGTGTCTAGCCTGTGTCTAGCCTGTGCCTAGCCAGTTTCTAGCCTGTGTCTAGCCTGAGCTTAGCCAGTGTCTAGTCTGTGCCAAGCCAGTGTCTAGCCTGTGCCTAGCCAGTGTCTAGCCTGTGTCTAGCCTGTGCCTTGCCTGTGACTGGCATGTGCATAGCCTGTGCCTAGCCAGTGTCTAGCCTGTGTCTAGCCTGTGCCTTGCCTGTGACTGGCATGTGCATAGCCTGTGCCTAGCCAGTGTCTAGCCTGTGTCTAGCCTGTGCCTTGCCTGAGACTGGCATGTGCATAGCGTGTGCCTAGCCAGTGTCTAGCCAGTGCCTAGCCTGTGCCTAGCCTGTGCCTAGCCTGTGCCTAGCCTGTGCCTAGCCTGTGTCTAGCCTGTGTCTAGCCTGTGTCTAGCCTGTGCCTTGCCTGTGACTGGCATGTGCATAGCCTATGCCTAGCCAGTGTCTAGCCTGTGTCTAGCCTGTGCCTTGCCTGAGACAGGCATGTGCATAGCGTGTGCCTATGCAGTGTCTAGCCTGTGCCTAGCCAGTGTCTAGCCTTTGTCTAGCCTGTGTATAGCCTGTGTCTAGCCTGTGCCTAGCCAGTGTATAGCCTCTGACTAGCCTGTGTCTAGTTAGTGTCTAGCCGGTGTCTAGCCTGTGCCTAGGCAGTGTCTAGCCTGTGTCTAGCCTGTGTCTAGCCTTTGTCTAGCCTGTGCCTAGCCTGTGTCTAGCCTGTGTCTAGCCTGTGTCTAGCCTGTGTCTAGCCTGTGTCTAGCCTGTTTCTAGCCTGTGTCTAGCCTGTGTCCAGCCTGTGTCTAGCCTGTGTCTAGCCTGTGTCTAGCCTAGCCAGTTTCTAGCCTGTGTCTAGCCTGTGCCTTGCCTGAGACAGGCATGTGCATAGCGTGTGCCTAGCCAGTGTCTAGCCAGTGCCTAGTCTGTGCTTAGCCTGTGCCTAGCCAGTGTCTAGCCAGTGCCTAGTCTGTGCTTAGCCTGTGCCTAGCCTGTGTCTAGCCTGTGTCTAGCCTGTGCCTTGCCTGTGACTGGCATGTGCATAGCCTGTGCCTAGCCTGTGTCTAGCCTGTGTCTAGCCTGTGCCTTGCCTGAGACAGGCATGTGCATAGCGTGTGCCTAGCCAGTGTATAGCCAGTGCCTAGCCTGTGCCTAGCCAGTGTCTAGCCTTTGTGTAGTCTGTGCATAGCCTGTGTCTAGCCTGTGCCTAGCCAGTTTCTAGCCTGTGTCTAGCCTGTGCCTAGCCTGTGTCTAGCCTGTGCCTAGCCTGTGTCTAGCCTGTGTCTAGCCTGTGCCTTGCCTGTGACTGGCATGTGCATAGCCTGTGCCTAGCCAGTGTCTAGCCTGTGTCTAGCCTGTGCCTTGCCTGAGACTGGCATGTGCATAGCGTGTGCCTAGCCAGTGTCTAGCCAGTGCCTAGCCTGTGCCTAGCCAGTGTCTAGCCTTTGTTTAGCCTGTGCCTAGCCTGTGCCTTGCCTGTGACTGGCATGTGCATAGCCTGTGCCTAGCCAGTGTCTAGCCTGTGTCTAGCCTGTGCCTTGCCTGAGACTGGCATGAGCATAGCGTGTGCCTAGCCAGTGTCTAGCCTGTGTCTAGCCTGTGCCTAGCCAGTGTCTAGCCTTTGTCTAGCCTGTGCCTAGCCAGTGTCTAGCCTGTGTCTAGCCTGTGCCTAGCCTGTGTCTAGCCTGTGCCTAGCCTGTGACTGGCATGTGCCTAGCCTGTGCCTAGCCTGTGC
Organism: Zaprionus gabonicus; assembly: GCA_018903695.1. Taxonomy (NCBI): domain Eukaryota; kingdom Metazoa; phylum Arthropoda; class Insecta; order Diptera; family Drosophilidae; genus Zaprionus; species Zaprionus gabonicus. Next base: position 51,393 of record JAEIFO010001412.1, read on the forward strand.
CTAGCCTGTGCCTAGCCTGTGCCTAGCCTGTGTCTAGCCTGTGTCTAGCCTGTGCCTTGCCTGTGACTGGCATGTGCATAGCGTGTGCCTAGCCAGTGTCTAGCCAGTGCCTAGCCTGTGCCTAGCCAGTGTCTAGCCTTTGTTTAGCCTGTGTCTAGCCTGTGTCTAGCCTGTGCTTTGCCTGTGACTTGCATGTGCATAGCGTGTGCATAGCGTGTGCCAAGCCAGTGTCTAGCCAGTGCCTAGCCTGTGCCTAGCCAGTGTCTAGCCTTTGTCTAGCCAGTGCCTAGCCTGTGCCTAGCCAGTGCCTAGCCTGTGCCTAGCCTGTGCCTAGCCTGTACCTAGCCTGTGCCTAGCCTGTGCCTAGCCTGTGTCTAGCCTGTGTCTAGCCTGTGCCTTGCCTGAGACAGGCATGTGCATAGCGTGTGCCTAGGCTATGCCTAGCCTGTGTCTAGCCTGTGTCTAGCCTGTGCCTAGCCAGTGTCTAGCCTTTGTCTAGCCTGTGCATAGCCTGTGTCTAGCCTGTGCCTAGCCAGTGTATAGCCTCTGTCTAGCCTGTGTCTAGTCAGTGTCTAGCCGGTGTCTAGCCGGTGTCTAGCCTGTGCCTAGCCTGTGCCTAGCCTGTGACTGGCCTGTGCCTAGCCTGTGACTAGCTTGTGCCTAGCCAGTGCCTAGCCTGTGCCTAACCTGTGCCTAGCCTGTGGCTAGCCTGTGCTTAGCCTATGCCTAGCCTGTGTCTAGCCTGTGTCTAGCCTGTGTCTAGCCTGTGTCTAGCCTGTGTCTAGCCTGTGTTTAGCCTGTGTCTAGCCTGTGTTTAGCCTGTGTCTAGCCTGTGTCTAGCCTGTGTCTAGCCTGTGTCTAGCCTGTGTCTAGCCTGTGTCTAGCCTGTGTCTAGCCTGTGTCTAGCCTGTTTCTAGCCTGTGTCTAGCCTGTGTCTAGCCTGTGTCTAGCCTGTGTCTAGCCTGTGTCTAGCCTGTGTCTAGCCTGTGTCTAGCCTGTGTCTAGCCTGTGTCTAGCCTGTGTCTAGCCTGTGTCTAGCCTGTGTCTAGCGTGTGTCTAGCCTGTGTCTAGCCTGTGTCTAGCCTGTGTCTAGCCTGTGTCTAGCCTGTGTCTAGCCTGTGTCTAGCCTGTGTCTAGCCTGTGTCTAGCCTGTGTCTAGCCTGTGTCTAGCCTGTGTCTAGCCTGTGCCTAGCCAGTTTCTAGCCTGTGCCCAGCCAGTGTCTAGCCTGTGTCTAGCCTGTGCCTAGCCAGTTTCTAGCCTGTGTCTAGCCTGAGCTTAGCCAGTGTCTAGTCTGTGCCAAGCCAGTGTCTAGCCTGTGCCTAGCCAGTGTCTAGCCTGTGTCTAGCCTGTGCCTTGCCTGTGACTGGCATGTGCATAGCCTGTGCCTAGCCAGTGTCTAGCCTGTGTCTAGCCTGTGCCTTGCCTGTGACAGGCATGTGCATAGCCTGTGCCTAGCCAGTGTCTAGCCTGTGTCTAGCCTGTGCCTTGCCTGAGACTGGCATGTGCATAGCGTGTGCCTAGCCAGTGTCTAGCCAGTGCCTAGCCTGTGCCTAGCCTGTGCCTAGCCTGTGCCTAGCCTGTGCCTAGCCTGTGTCTAGCCTGTGCCTAGCCTGTGTCTAGCCTGTGCCTTGCCTAGCCTGTGACTGGCATGTGCATAGCCTATGCCTAGCCAGTGTCTAGCCTGTGCCTAGCCTGTCGTTGTCTAGCCTGTGCCTTGCCTGAGACAGGCATGTGCATAGCCTGTGTCTATGCCAGTGTCTAGCCTGTGTCTAGCCAGTGCCTAGCCTTTGTCTAGCCTGTGCATAGCCTGTGTCTAGCCTGTGCCTAGCCAGTGTATAGCCTCTGTCTAGCCTGTGTCTAGTCAGTGTCTAGCCTGTGTCTAGCCTGTGTCTAGCCAGTGTCTAGCCTGTGTCTAGCCTGTGCCTAGCCTTTGTCTAGCCTGTGCATAGCCTGTGTCTAGCCTGTGCCTAGCCAGTGTATAGCCTGTGTCTAGCCTGTGTCTAGTCTGTGTCTAGCCTGTGTCTAGCCTGTGTCTAGCCTGTGTCTAGCCTGTGTCTAGCCTGTGTCTAGCCTGTGTCTAGCCTGTGTCTAGCCTGTGTCTAGCCTGTGTCTAGCCTGTGTCTAGCCTGTGCCTAGCCTGAGTCAGGCATGTGTCTAGCCTGTGTCTAGCCTGTGTCTAGCCAGTGTCTAGCCTGTGCCTAGCCTGTGTCTAGCCTGTGTGCCTAGCCAGTGTCTAGCCTGTGCTTTAGCCTGTGCCTAGCCTGTGTCTAGCCTGTGTCTAGCCTGTGTGCCTGTGCTGCTGTGACTGGCATGTGCATAGCCTGTGCCTAGCCTGTGTCTAGCCTGTGTCTAGCCTGTGCCTTGCCTGAGACTGGCATGTGCATAGCTGTGCCTAGCCAGTGTCTAGCTGTGTCTAGCCTGTGCCTAGCCAGTGTCTAGCCTGTGCCTAGCCTGTGCCTAGCCTGTGCCTAGCCTGTGTCTAGCCTGTGTCTAGCCTGTGCCTTGCCTGTGACTGGCATGTGCATAGCCTGTGCCTAGCCAGTTTCTAGCCTGTGTCTAGCCTGTGCCTTGCCTGAGACAGGCATGTGCAGCGTGTGCCTAGCCAGTGTCTAGCCAGTGCCTAGTCTGTGCTTAGCCTGTGCCTAGCCTGTGTCTAGCCTGTGTCTAGCCTGTGCCTTGCCTGTGACTGGCATGTGCATAGCCTGTGCCTAGCCTGTGTCTAGCCTGTGTCTAGCCTGTGCCTTGCCTGAGACAGGCATGTGCATAGCGTGTGCCTAGCCAGTGTATAGCCAGTGCCTAGCCTGTGCCTAGCCAGTGTCTAGCCTTTGTGTAGCCTGTGCATAGCCTGTGTCTAGCCTGTGCCTAGCCAGTGTATAGCCTCTGTCTAGCCTGTGTCTAGCCTGTGTCTAGCCTGTGCCTTGCCTGTGACTGGCATGTGCATAGCCTGTGCCTAGCCTGTGTCTAGCCTGTGTCTAGCCTGTGCCTTGCCTGAGACAGGCATGTGCATAGCGTGTGCCTAGCCAGTGTATAGCCAGTGCCTAGCCTGTGCCTAGCCAGTGTCTAGCCTTTGTCTAGCCTGTGCATAGCCTGTGTCTAGCCTGTGCCTAGCCAGTGTATAGCCTCTGTCTAGCCTGTGTCTAGTCTGTGTCTAGCCGGTGTCCAGCCGGTGTCTAGCCTGTGCCTAGCCTATGCCTAGCCTGTGCCTAGCTTGTGCCTAGCCTGTGCCTAGCCTGTGCCTAGCCTGTGGCTAGCCTGTGCCTAGCCTATACCTAACCTGTGTCTAGCCTGTGTCTAGCCTGTGCCTAGCCTGTGTCTAGCCTGTGTCTAGCCTGTGCCTAGCCAGTGTCTAGCCTCTGTCTAGCCTGTGTCTAGTCTGTGTCTAGCCGGTGTCAAGCCGGTGTCTAGCCTGTGCCTAGCCTGTGTCTAGCCTGTGCCTAGCCTGTGCCTAGCCTGTGTCTAGCCTGTGCCTTGCCTGTGACTGGCATGTGCATAGCCTGTGCCTAGCCAGTGCCTAGCCAGTGCCTAGCCTGTGCCTAGACTGTGCCTAGCCTGTGCCTAGCCTGTGCCTAGCCTGTGTCTAGCCTGTGTCTAGCCTGTGTCTAGCCTGTGTCCAGCCTGTGTCTAGCCTGTGTCTAGCCTGTGTCTAGCCTGTGTCTAGCCTGTGTCTAGCCTTTGTCTAGCCTGTGCCTAGCCTGTGTCTAGCCTGTGTCTAGCCTGTGTCTAGCCTGTGTCTAGCCTGTTTCTAGCCTGTGTCTAGCCTGTGTCCAGCCTGTGTCTAGCCTGTGTCTAGCCTGTGTCTAGCCTGTGTCTAGCCTGTGTCTAGCCTGTGTCTAGCCTGTGTCTAGCCTGTGTCTAGCCTGTGCCTAGCCAGTGTCTAGCCTGTGTCTAGCCTGTGCCTTGCCTGTGTCTGGCATGTGACTGGCATGTGCATAGCCTGTGCCTTGCCAGTATCTAGCCTGTGTCTAGCCTGTGCCTTGCCTGAGACTGGCATGTGCATAGCGTGTGCCTAGCCAGTGTCTAGCCTGTGTCTAGCCTGTGAGCCTTGCCAGACAAATGCATGTGCATAGCGTGTGCCTAGCCAGTGTCTAGCCAGTGCCTAGCCTGTGCCTAGCCTGTGTCTAGCCTGTGTCTAGCCTGTGCCTTGCCTGTGACTGGCATGTGCATAGCCTGTGCCTAGCCAGTGTCTAGCCTGTGTCTAGCCTGTGCCTTGCCTGAGACAGGCATGTGCATAGCGTGTGCCTAGCCAGTGTCTAGCCAGTGCCTAGTCTGTGCTTAACCTGTGCCTAGCCTGTGTCTAGCCTGTGTCTAGCCTGTGCCTTGCCTGTGACTGGCATGTGCATAGCCTGTGCCTAGCCTGTGTCTAGCCTGTGTCTAGCCTGTGCCTTGCCTGAGACAGGCATGTGCATAGCGTGTGCCTAGCCAGTGTATAGCCAGTGCCTAGCCTGTGCCTAGCCAGTGTCTAGCCTTTGTGTAGCCTGTGCATGGCCTGTGTCTAGCCTGTGCCTAGCCAGTGTATAGCCTCTGTCTAGCCTGTGTCTAGTCTGTGTCTAGCCGGTGTCCAGCCGGTGTCTAGCCTGTGCCTAGCCTGTGAATAGCCTGTGACTGGCCTGTGCCTAGCCTGTGCCTAGCTTGTGCCTAGCCTGTGCCTAGCCTGTGGCTAGCCTGTGCCTAGCCTATACCTAACCTGTGTCTAGCCTGTGTCTAGCCTGTGCCTAGCCTGTGTCTAGCCTGTGTCTAGCCTGTGCCTAGCCAGTGTATAGCCTCTGTCTAGCCTGTGTCTAGTCTGTGTCTAGCCGGTGTCAAGCCGGTGTCTAGCCTGTGCCTAGCCTGTGTCTAGCCTGTGCCTAGTCAGTGTCTAGCCTGTGTCTAGCCTATGCCTTGCCTGTGACTGGCATGTGCATAGCCTGTGCCTAGCCAGTGCCTAGCCTAGGTCTAGCCTGTGTCTAGCTTGTGCCTTGCCTGTGACTGGCTTGTGCATAGCCTGTGCCTAGCCAGTGTCTAGCCTGTGTCTAGCCTGTGCCTTGCCTGAGACAGGCATGTGCATAGCGTGTGCCTAGCCAGTGTCTAGCCAGTGCCTAGCCTGAGCCTAGCCAGTGTCAAGCCTTTGTCTAGCCTGTGCAGAGCCTCTGTCTAGCCTGTGCCTAGCCAGTGTATAGCCTCTGTCTAGCCTGTGTCTAGCCGGTGTCTATCCGGTGTCTAGTCTGTGCCTAGCCTGTGCCTAGCCTGTGACTGGCCTGTGCCTAGCCTGTGACTAGCTTTTGCCTAGCCAGTGCCTAGCCTGTGCCTAGCCTGTGCCTAGCCTCTGCCTAGCCTGTACCTAGCCTATGCCTAGCCTGTGTCTAGCCTGTGTCTAGCTTGTGTCTAGCCTGTGTCTAGCCTTTGTCTAGCCTGTGTCTAGCCTGTGTCTAGCCTGTGTCTAGCCTGTGTCTAGCCTGTGTCTAGCCTGTGTCTAGCCTGTGTCTAGCCTGTTTCTAGCCTGTGTCTAGCCTGTGTCTAGCCTGTGTCTAGCCTGTGTCTAGCCTGTGTCTAGCCTGTGTCTAGCCTGTGTCTAGCCTGTGTCTAGCCTGTGTCAAGCCTGTGTCAAGCCTGTGTCTAGCCTGTGTCTAGCCTGTGTCTAGCCTGTGTCTAGCCTGTGTCTAGCCAGTGTCTAGCCTGTGTCTAGCCTTCGGTCTAGCCTGTGTCTAGCCTGTGTCTAGCCTGTGTCTAGCCTGTGTCTAGCCTGTGTCTAGCCTGTGTCTAGCCTGTGTCTAGCCTGTGTCTAGCCTGTGTCTAGCCTGTGTCTAGCCTGTGTCTAGCCTGTGCCTTGCCTGTGACTGGCATGTGACTGGCATGTGCATAGCCTGTGCCTAGCCAGTGTTTAGCCTGTGTCTAGCCTGTGCCTTGCCTGAGACTGGCATGTGCATAGCGTGTGCCTAGCCAGTGTCTAGCCAGTGCCTAGCCTGTGCCTAGCCTGTGCCAAGACTGTGCCTAGCCTGTGCCTAGCCTGTGTCTAGCCTGTGTCTAGCCTGTGCCTTGCCTGAGACTGGCATGTGCATAGCGTGTGCCTAGCCAGTGTCTAGCCAGTGCCTAGCCTGTGCCTAGCCTGTGTCTAGCCTTTGTCTAGCCAGTGCCTAGCCTGTGCCTAGCCTGTGTCTAGCCTGTGCCTAGCCTGTGTCTAGCCTGTGTCTAGCCTGTGCCTAGCCAGTGTATAGCCTCTGTCTAGCCTGTGTCTAGTCTGTGTCTAGCCGTTGTCAAGCCGGTGTCTAGCCTGTGCCTAGCCTGTGTCTAGCCTGTGCCTAGCCTGTGCCTAGCCTGTGTCTAGCCTGTGCCTTGCCTGTGACTGGCATGTGCATAGCCTGTGCCTAGCCAGTGCCTAGCCAGTGCCTAACCTGTGCCTAGCCTGTGCCTAGCCTGTGCCTAGCCTGTGCCTAGCCTGTGTCTAGCCTGTGTCTAGCCTGTGTCTAGCCTGTGTCCAGCCTGTGTCTAGCCTGTGTCTAGCCTGTGTCTAGCCTGTGTCAAGCCTGTGTCTAGCCTGTGTCTAGCCTTTGTCTAGCCTGTGCCTAGCCTGTGTCTAGCCTGTGTCTAGCCTGTGTCTAGCCTGTGTCTAGCCTGTTTCTAGCCTGTGTCTAGCCTGTGTCCAGCCTGTGTCTAGCCTGTGTCTAGCCTGTGTCTAGCCTGTGTCTAGCCTGTGTCTAGCCTGTGTCTAGCCTGTGTCTAGCCTGTGTCTAGCCTGTGCCTAGCCAGTGTCTAGCCTGTGCCTTGCCTGAGACTGGCATGTGCATAGCGTGTGCCTAGCCAGTGTCTAGCCAGTGCCTAGTCTGTGCCTAGCCTGTGTCTAGCCTGTGCCTAGCCTGTGTCTAGCCTGTGTCTAGCCTGTGCCTAGCCAGTGTATAGCCTCTGTCTAGCCTGTGTCTAGTCTGTGTCTAGCCGTTGTCAAGCCGGTGTCTAGCCTGTGCCTAGCCTGTGTCTAGCCTGTGCCTAGCCTGTGCCTAGCCTGTGCCTAGCCTGTGTCTAGCCTGTGCCTTGCCTGTGACTGGCATGTGCATAGCCTGTGCCTAGCCAGTGCCTAGCCAGTGCCTAACCTGTGCCTAGCCTGTGCCTAGCCTGTGCCTAGCCTGTGCCTAGCCTGTGTCTCGCCTGTGTCTAGCCTGTGTCCAGCCTGTGTCTAGCCTGTGTCTAGCCTGTGTCTAGCCTGTGTCTAGCCTGTGTCTAGCCTGTGTCTAGCCTTTGTCTAGCCTGTGCCTAGCCTGTGTCTAGCCTGTGTCTAGCCTGTGTCTAGCCTGTGTCTAGCCTGTTTCAAGCCTGTGTCTAGCCTGTGTCCAGCCTGTGTCTAGCCTGTGTCTAGCCTGTGTCTAGCCTGTGTCTAGCCTGTGTCTAGCCTGTGTCTAGCCTGTGTCTAGCCTGTGTCTAGCCTGTGCCTAGCCAGTGTCTAGCCTGTGTCTAGCCTGTGCCTTGCCTGTGTCTGGCATGTGACTGGCATGTGCATAGCCTGTGCCTTGCCAGTATCTAGCCTGTGTCTAGCCTGTGCCTTGCCTGAGACTGGCATGTGCATAGCGTGTGCCTAGCCAGTGTCTAGCCTGTGTCTAGCCTGTGACTTGCCAGACAAATGCATGTGCATAGCGTGTGCCTAGCCAGTGTCTAGCCAGTGCCTAGCCTGTGCCTAGCCTGTACCTAGCCTGTGTCTAGCCTGTGTCTAGCCTGTGCCTTGCCTGTGACTGGCATGTGCATAGCCTGTGCCTAGCCAGTGTCTAGCCTGTGTCTAGCCTGTGCCTTGCCTGAGACAGGCATGTGCATAGCGTGTGCCTAGCCAGTGTCTAGCCAGTGCCTAGTCTGTGCTTAACCTGTGCCTAGCCTGTGTCTAGCCTGTGTCTAGCCTGTGCCTTGCCTGTGACTGGCATGTGCATAGCCTGTGCCTAGCCTGTGTCTAGCCTGTGTCTAGCCTGTGCCTTGCCTGAGACAGGCATGTGCATAGCGTGTGCCTAGCCAGTGTATAGACAGTGCCTAGCCTGTGCCTAGCCAGTGTCTAGCCTTTGTGTAGCCTGTGCATGGCCTGTGTCTAGCCTGTGCCTAGCCAGTGTATAGCCTCTGTCTAGCCTGTGTCTAGTCTGTGTCTAGCCGGTGTCCAGCCGGTGTCTAGCCTGTGCCTAGCCTGTGAATAGCCTGTGACTGGCCTGTGCCTAGCCTGTGCCTAGCTTGTGCCTAGCCTGTGCCTAGCCTGTGGCTAGCCTGTGCCTAGCCTATACCTAACCTGTGTCTAGCCTGTGTCTAGCCTGTGCCTAGCCTGTGTCTAGCCTGTGTCTAGCCTGTGCCTAGCCAGTGTATAGCCTCTGTCTAGCCTGTGTCTAGTCTGTGTCTAGCCGGTGTCTAGCCTGTGTCTAGCCTGTGTCTAGCCTGTGCCTAGCCAGTGTCTAGCCTGTGTCTAGCCTGTGCCTTGCCTGTGTCTGGCATGTGACTGGCATGTGCATAGCCTGTGCCTTGCCAGTATCTAGCCTGTGTCTAGCCTGTGCCTTGCCTGAGACTGGCATGTGCATAGCGTGTGCCTAGCCAGTGTCTAGCCTGTGTCTAGCCTGTGACTTGCCAGACAAATGCATGTGCATAGCGTGTGCCTAGCCAGTGTCTAGCCAGTGCCTAGCCTGTGCCTAGCCTGTACCTAGCCTGTGTCTAGCCTGTGTCTAGCCTGTGCCTTGCCTGTGACTGGCATGTGCATAGCCTGTGCCTAGCCAGTGTCTAGCCTGTGTCTAGCCTGTGCCTTGCCTGAGACAGGCATGTGCATAGCGTGTGCCTAGCCAGTGTCTAGCCAGTGCCTAGTCTGTGCTTAACCTGTGCCTAGCCTGTGTCTAGCCTGTGTCTAGCCTGTGCCTTGCCTGTGACTGGCATGTGCATAGCCTGTGCCTAGCCTGTGTCTAGCCTGTGTCTAGCCTGTGCCTTGCCTGAGACAGGCATGTGCATAGCGTGTGCCTAGCCAGTGTATAGCCAGTGCCTAGCCTGTGCCTAGCCAGTGTCTAGCCTTTGTGTAGCCTGTGCATGGCCTGTGTCTAGCCTGTGCCTAGCCAGTGTATAGCCTCTGTCTAGCCTGTGTCTAGTCTGTGTCTAGCCGGTGTCCAGCCGGTGTCTAGCCTGTGCCTAGCCTGTGAATAGCCTGTGACTGGCCTGTGCCTAGCCTGTGCCTAGCTTGTGCCTAGCCTGTGCCTAGCCTGTGCCTAGCCTGTGCCTAGCCTATACCTAACCTGTGTCTAGCCTGTGTCTAGCCTGTGCCTAGCCTGTGTCTAGCCTGTGTCTAGCCTGTGCCTAGCCAGTGTATAGCCTCTGTCTAGCCTGTGTCTAGTCTGTGTCTAGCCGGTGTCAAGCCGGTGTCTAGCCTGTGCCTAGCCTGTGTCTAGCCTGTGCCTAGTCAGTGTCTAGCCTGTGTCTAGCCTATGCCTTGCCTGTGACTGGCATGTGCATAGCCTGTGCCTAGCCAGTGCCTAGCCTAGGTCTAGCCTGTGTCTAGCTTGTGCCTTGCCTGTGACTGGCATGTGCATAGCCTGTGCCTAGCCAGTGTCTAGCCTGTGTCTAGCCTATGCCTTGCCTGAGACAGGCATGTGCATAGCGTGTGCCTAGCCAGTGTCTAGCCAGTGCCTAGCCTGAGCCTAGCCAGTGTCAAGCCTTTGTCTAGCCTGTGCAGAGCCTCTGTCTAGCCTGTGCCTAGCCAGTGTATAGCCTCTGTCTAGCCTGTGTCTAGTCTGTGTCTAGCCGGTGTCTATCCGGTGTCTAGCCTGTGCCTAGCCTGTGCCTAGCCTGTGACTGGCCTGTGCCTAGCCTGTGACTAGCTTTTGCCTAGCCAGTGCCTAGCCTGTGCCTAGCCTGTGCCTAGCCTATTACTAGCCTCTACCTAGCCTATGCCTAGCCTGTGTCTAGCCTGTGTCTAGCTTGTGTCTAGCCTGTGTCTAGCCTTTGTCTAGCCTGTGTCTAGCCTGTGTCTAGCCTGTGTCTAGCCTGTGTCTAGCCTGTGTCTAGCCTGTGTCTAGCCTGTGTCTAGCCTGTTTCTAGCCTGTGTCTAGCCTGTGTCTAGCCTGTGTCTAGCCTGTGTCTAGCTTGTGTCTAGCCTGTGTCTAGCCTGTGTCTAGCTTGTGTCTAGCCTGTGTCTAGCCTGTGTCAAGCTTGTGTCTAGCCTGTGTCTAGCCTGTGTCTAGCCTGTGTCTAGCCTGTGTCTAGCCTGTGTCTAGCCTGTGTCTAGCCTGTGTCTAGCCTGTGCCTAGCCTGTGTCTAGCCTGTGTCTAGCCTGTGTCTAGCCTGTGTCTAGCCTGTGTCTAGCCTGTGTCTAGCCTGTGTCTAGCCTGTGTCTAGCCTGTGTCTAGCCTGTGCTTTGCCTGTGACTGGCATGTGACTGGCATGTGCATAGCCTGTGCCTAGCCAGTGTTTAGCCTGTGTCTAGCCTGTGCCTTGCCTGAGACTGGCATGTGCATAGCGTGTGCCTAGCCAGTGTCTAGCCAGTGCCTAGCCTGTGCCTAGCCTGTGCCTAGACTGTGCCTAGCCTGTGCCTAGCCTGTGTCTAGCCTGTGTCTAGCCTGTGCCTTGCCTGAGACTGGCATGTGCATAGCGTGTGCCTAGCCAGTGTCTAGCCAGTGCCTAGCCTGTGCCTAGCCTGTGTCTAGCCTTTGTCTAGCCAGTGCCTAGCCTGTGCCTAGCCTGTGCCTAGCCTGTTTCTAGCCTGTGTCTAGCCTGAGCCTTGCCTGTGACTGGCATGTGCATAGCCTATGCCTAGCCAGTGCCTAGCCTGTGTCTAGCCTGTGCCTTGCCTGAGACTGGCATGTGCATAGCGTGTGCCTAGCCAGTGTCTAGCCAGTGCCTAGTCTGTGCCTAGCCTGTGCTTAGCCTGTGTCTAGCCTGTGTCTAGCCTGTGTCTAGCTTGTGCCTTGCCTGTGACTGGCATGTGCATAGCCTGTGCATAGCGTGTGCCTAGCCAGTGTCTAGCCAGTGCCTAGCCTGTGCCTAGCCAGTGTTAAGCCTTTGTCTAGCCTGTGCATAGCCTGGTCTAGCTGTGCCAGCCAGTGTATAGCCTTGTCTAGCCTGTGTCTGGTTGTGTCTGCGGTGTCTATCCGGTGTCTAGCCTGTGCCTAGCCTTGCCTAGCTGTGCCTAGCCTGTGCCTAGCCTATGACTGGCCTGTGCCTAGCCTTTGACTAGCTTGTGCCTAGCCAGTGCCTAGCCTGTGCCTAGCCTGTGCCTAGCCTCTGCCTAGCCTGTACCTAGCCTATGCCTAGCCTGTGTCTAGCCTGTGTCTAGCTTGTGTCTAGCCTGTGTCTAGCCTTTGTCTAGCCTGTGTCTAGCCTGTGTCTAGCCTGTGTCTAGCCTGTGTCTAGCCTGTGTCTAGCCTGTGTCTAGCCTATTACTAGCCTGTGTCTAGCCTGTGTCTAGCCTGTGTCTAGCTTGTGTCTAGCCTGTGTCTAGCCTGTGTCTAGCCTGTGTCTAGCCTGTGTCTAGCCTGTGTCTAGCCTGTGCCTAGCCTGTGTCTAGCCTGTGTCTAGCCTGTGTCTAGCCTGTGTCCAGCCTGTGTCTAGCCTGTGTCTAGCCTGTGTCTAGCCTGTGCCTTGCCTGTGCCTAGCCTGTGTCTTGCCTGTGTCTAGCCTGTTCATTGCCTGTGACTGGCATGTGCATAGCCTGTGCCTACCCAGTGTCTAGCCTGTGTCTAGCCTGTGCCTAGCCTGTATCTAGCCTGTGTCTAGCCTGTGCCTTGCCTGTGACTGGCATGTGCATAGCCTGTGTTTGCCAGTGTCTAGCCTGTGTCTAGCCTGTGCCTTGCCTGAGACTGGCATGTGCATAGCCTATGCCTAGCCAGTGTCTAGCCTGTGTCTAGCCTGTGCCTTGCCTGAGACAGGCATGTGCATAGCGTGTGCCTAGGCAGTGTCTAGCCAGTGCCTAGCCTGTGCCTAGCCAGTGTCTAGCCTTTGTCTAGCCTGTGCATAGCCTGTGTCTAACCTGTGCCTAGCCAGTGTATAGCCTCTGTCTAGCCTGTGCCTAGCCAGTGTCTAGCCTGTGTCTAGCCTGTGCCTAGCCTGTGTCAAGCCTGTGTCTAGCCTGTGCCTAGCCTGTGCCTAGCCTCTGCCTAGCCTGTACCTAGCCTATGCCTAGCCTGTGTCTAGCCTGTGTCTAGCTTGTGTCTAGCCTGTGTCTAGCCTTTGTCTAGCCTGTGTCTAGCCTGTGTCTAGCCTGTTTCTAGCCTGTGTCTAGCCTGTGTCTAGCCTGTGTCTAGCTTGTGTCTAGCCTGTGTCTAGCCTGTGTCTAGCTTGTGTCTAGCCTGTGTCTAGCCTGTGTCTAGCCTGTGTCTAGCCTGTGCCTAGCCTGTGTCTAGCCTGTGTCTAGCCTGTGCCTAGCCTGTGTCTAGCCTGTGTCTAGCCTGTGTCTAGCCTGTGTCTAGCCTGTGTCTAGCCTGTGTCTAGCCTGTATCTAGCCTGTGTCTAGCCTGTGTCTAGCCTGTGTCCAGCCTGTGCCTTGCCTGTGACTGGCATGTGACTGGCATGTGCATAGCCTGTGCCTAGCCAGTGTTAAGCCTGTGTCTAGCCTGTGCCTTGCCTGTGACTGGCATGTGCATAGCCTGTGCCTCGCCAGTGTCTAGCCTGTGTCTAGCCTGTGCCTTGCCTGAGACTGGCATGTGCATAGCGTGTGCCTAGCCAGTGTCTAGCCAGTGCCTAGCCTATGCCTAGCCTGTGCCTAGCCTGTGCCTAGCCTGTGCCTAGCCTGTGCCTAGCCTGTGCCTAGCCTGTGTCTTGCCTGTGTCTAGCCTGTTCCTTGCTTGTGACTGGCATGTGCATAGCCTGTGCCTAGCCAGTGTCTAGCCTGTGTCTAGCCTGTGCCTAGCCTGTGCCTAGACTGTGCCTAGCCTGTGCCTAGCCTGTGTCTAGCCTGTGTCTAGCCTGTGCCTTGCCTGAGACTGGCATGTGCATAGCGTGTGCCTAGCCAGTGTCTAGCCAGTGCCTAGCCTGTGCCTAGCCAGTGTCTAGCCTTTGTCTAGCCAGTGCCTAGCCTGTGCCTAGCCTGTGCCTAGCCTGTGTCTAGCCTGTGTCTAGCCTGAGCCTTGCCTGTGACTGGCATGTGCATAGCCTATGCCTAGCCAGTGCCTAGCCTGTGTCTAGCCTGTGCCTTGCCTGAGACTGGCATGTGCATAGCGTGTGCCTAGCCAGTGTCTAGCCAGTGCCTAGTCTGTGCCTAGCCTGTGCTTAGCCTGTGTCTAGCCTGTGTCTAGCCTGTGTCTAGCTTGTGCCTTGCCTGTGACTGGCATGTGCATAGCCTGTGCATAGCGTGTGCCTAGCCAGTGTCTAGCCAGTGCCTAGCCTGTGCCTAGCCAGTGTTAAGCCTTTCTCTAGCCTGTGCATAGCCTGTGTCTAGCCTGTGCCTAGCCAGTGTATAGCCTCTGTCTAGCCTGTGTCTAGTCTGTGTCTAGCCGGTGTCTATCCGGTGTCTAGCCTGTGCCTAGCCTGTGCCTAGCCTGTGCCTAGCCTATGACTGGCCTGTGCCTAGCCTTTGACTAGCTTGTGCCTAGCCAGTGCCTAGCCTGTGCCTAGCCTGTGCCTAGCCTCTGCCTAGCCTGTACCTAGCCTATGCCTAGCCTGTGTCTAGCCTGTGTCTAGCTTGTGTCTAGCCTGTGTCTAGCCTTTGTCTAGCCTGTGTCTAGCCTGTGTCTAGCCTGTGTCTAGCCTGTGTCTAGCCTGTGTCTAGCCCGTGTCTAGCCTGTTACTAGCCTGTGTCTAGCCTGTGTCTAGCCTGTGTCTAGCTTGTGTCTAGCCTGTGTCTAGCCTGTGTCTAGCTTGTGTCTAGCCTGTGTCTAGCCTGTGTCTAGCCTGTGTCTAGCCTGTGTCTAGCCTGTGTCTAGCCTGTGTCTAGCCTGTGTCTAGCCTGTGTCTAGCCTGTGCCTAGCCTGTGTCTAGCCTGTGTCTAGCCTGTGTCTAGCCTGTGTCTAGCCTGTGTCTAACCTGTGCCTTGCCTGTGCCTAGCCTGTGTCTTGCCTGTGTCTAGCCTGTTCCTTGCCTGTGACTGGCATGTGCATAGCCTGTGCCTAGCCAGTGTCTAGCCTGTGTCTAGCCTGTGTCTAGCCTGAGCCTTGCCTGTGACTGGCATGTGCATAGCCTATGCCTAGCCAGTGCCTAGCCTGTGTCTAGCCTGTGCCTTGCCTGAGACTGGCATGTGCATAGCCTATGCCTAGCCAGTGTCTAGCCTGTGTCTAGCCTGTGCCTTGCCTGAGACAGGCATGTGCATAGCGTGTGCCTAGGCAGTGTCTAGCCTGTGTCTAGCCTGTGTCTAGCCTGTGTCTAGCCTGTGTCTAGCCTGTGTCTAGCCTGTGCCTAGCCTGTGTCTAGCCTGTGCCTAGCCAGTGTCTAGCCTTTGTCTAGCCTGTGTATAGCCTGTGTCTAACCTGTGCCTAGCCAGTGTATAGCCTCTGTCTAGCCTGTGCCTAGCCAGTGTCTAGCCTGTGTCTAGCCTGTGCCTAGCCTGTGTCTAGCCTGTGTCTAGCCTGTGCCTTGCCTGTGACTGGCATGTGCATAGCCTGTGCCTAGCCAGTGTCTAGCCTGTGTCTAGCCTGTGCCTTGCCTGAGACTGGCATGTGCATAGCGTGTGCCTAGCCAGTGTCTAGCCAGTGCCTAGCCTGTGCCTAGCCTGTGCCTAGACTGTGCCTAGCCTGTGCCTAGCCTGTGTCTAGCCTGTGTCTAGCCTGTGCCTAGCCTGTGCCTTGCCTGAGACAGGCATGTGCCTAGCCAGTGTCTAGCCAGTGCCTAGCCTGTGCCTAGCCAGTGTCTAGCCTTTGTCTAGCCAGTGCCTAGCCTGTGCCTAGCCTGTGCCTAGCCTGTGCCTAGCCTGTGCCTAGCCTGTGTCTAGTCTGTGTCTAGCCTGTGCCTTGCCTGTGACTGGCATGTGCATAGCCTATGCCTAGCCAGTGTCTAGCCTGTGTCTAGCCTGTGCCTTGCCTGAGACAGGCATGTGCATAGCGTGTGCCTAGGCAGTGTCTAGCCAGTGCCTAGCCTGTGCCTAGCCAGTGTCTAGCCTTTGTCTAGCCTGTGCATAGCCTGTGTCTAGCCTGTGCCTAGCCATTGTATAGCCTCTGTCTAGCCTGTGTCTAGTCAGTGTCTAGCCGGTGTCTAGCCTGTGCCTAGCCAGTGTCTAGCCTGTGTCTAGCCTGTGCCTTGCCAGTGCCTAGCCTGTGCCTAGCCTGTGTCTAGCCTGTGTCTAGCCTGTGTCTAGCCTTTGTCTAGCCTGTGCCTAGCCTGTGTCTAGCCTGTGCCTAGCCTGTGGCTAGCCTGTGACTGGCCTGTTCCTAGCCTGTGACTAGCTTGTGCCTAGCCAGTGCCTAGCCAGTGCCTAGCCAGTGCCTAGCCAGTGCCTAGCCAGTGCCTAGCCAGTGCCTAGCCAGTGCCTAGCCAGTGCCTAGCCTGTGCCTAGCCAGTGCCTAGCCTGTGTCCAGCCTGTGTCTAGCCTGTGTCCAGCCTGTGTCTAGCCTGTGTCCAGCCTGTGTCTAGCCTCTGTCCAGCCTGTGTCTAGCCTGTGTCTAGCTTGTGTCTAGCCTGTGTCTAGCCTTTGTCTAGCCTTTGTCTAGCCTGTGCCTAGCCTGTGTCTAGCCTGTGTCTAGCCTGTGTCTAGCCTGTGTCTAGCCTGTTTCTAGCCTGTGTCTAGCCTGTGTCTAGCCTGTGTCTAGCTTGTGTCTAGCCTGTGTCTAGCCTGTTTCTAGCCTGTGCCTAGCCTGTGTCTAGCCTGTGTCTAGCCTGTGTCTAGCCAGTGTCTAGCCTGTGTCTAGCCTGTGTCTAGCCTGTGTCTAGCCTGTGTCTAGCATGTGTCTAGCCTGTGTCTAGCCTGTGTCTAGCCTGTGTCTAGCCTGTGTCTAGCCTGTTTCTAGCCTGTGTCTAGCCTGTGCCTAGCCAGTGTCTAGCCTGTGTCTAGCCTGTGCCTTGCCTGTGTCTGGCATGTGACTGGCATGTGCATAGCCTGTGCCTAGCCAGTATCTAGTCTGTGTCTAGCCTCTGCCTTGCCTGAGACTGGCATGTGCATAGCGTGTGCCTAGCCAGTGTCTAGCCTGTGTCTAGCCTGTGCCTTGCCAGAGACTGGCATGTGCATAGCGTGTGCCTAGCCAGTGTCTAGCCAGTGCCTAGCCTGTGCCTAGCCTGTGCCTAGCCTGTGTCTAGCCGGTGTCTAGCCTGTGCCTTGCCTGTGACTGGCATGTGCATAGCCTGTGCCTAGCCAGTGTCTAGCCTGTGTCGAGTCTGTGCCTTGCCTGAGACAGGCATGTGCATAGCGTGTGCCTAGCCAGTGTCTAGCCAGTGCCTAGTCTGTGCCTAGCCTGTGTCTAGCCTGTGCCTTGCCTGTGACTGGCATGTGCATAGCCTGTGCCTAGCCTGTGTCTAGCCTGTGTCTAGCCTGTGTCTAGCCTGTGTCTAGCCTGTGCCTTGCCTGAGACAGGCATGTGCATAGCGTGTGCCTAGCCAGTGTATAGCCAGTGCCTAGCCTGTGCCTAGCCTGTGCCTAGCCTGTGCCTAGCCTGTGCCTAGCCTGTGCCTAGCCTGTGCCTAGCCTGTGCCTAGCCTGTGCCTAGCCTGTGCCTAGCCTGTGTCTAGCCTGTGTGCATGTGCATAGCGTGTGCCTACCCAGTGTATAGCCAGTGCCTAGCCTGTGCCTAGCCAGTGTCTAGCCTTTGTCTAGCCTGTGCATAGCCTGTGTCTAGCCTGTGCCTAGCCAGTGTATAGCCTCTGTCTAGCCTGTGTCTAGTCTGTGTCTAGCCGGTGTCCAGCCGGTGTCTAGCCTGTGCCTAGCCTGTGAGTAGCCTGTGACTGGCCTGTGCCTAGCCTGTGCCTAGCTTGTGCCTAGCCTGTGCCTAGCCTGTGGCTAGCCTGTGCCTAGCCTATACCTAGCCTGTGTCTAGCCTGTGTCTAGCCTGTGTCTAGCCTGTGTCTAGCATGTGCCTAGCCTGTGTCTAGCCTGTGTCTAGCCTGTGCCTAGCCAGTGTATAGCCTCTGTCTAGCCTGTGTCTAGTCTGTGTCTAGCCGGTGTCCAGCCGGTGTCTAGCCTGTGCCTAGCCTGTGCCTAGCCTGTGTCTAGCCTGTGCCTAGCCAGTGTCTAGTCTGTGTCTAGCCTGTGCCTTGCCTGAGACTGGCATGTGCATAGCGTGTGCCTAGCCAGTGTCTAGCCAGTGCCTAGCCTGTGCGTAGCTAGTGTCTAGCTTTTGTCTAGCCTGTGTCTAGCCTGTGCCTTGCCTGTGACTGGCATGTGCATAGCCTGTGCCTAGCCAGTGCCTAGCCTGTGTCTAGCCTGTGCCTTGCCTGAGACTGGCATGTGCATAGCGTGTGCCTAGCCAGTGCCTAGTCTGTGCCTAGCCTGTGCCTAGCCTGTGTCTAGCCTGTGTCTAGCCTGTGCCTTGCCTGTGACTGGCATGTGTATAGCCTGTGCCTAGCCAGTGTCTAGCCTGTGTCTAGCCTGTGCCTTTTCTGAGACAGGCATGTGCATAGCGTGTGCCTAGCCAGTGTCTAGCCAGTGCCTAGCCTGTGCCTAGCCAGTGTCAAGCCTTTGTCTAGCCTGTGCATAGCCTGTGTCTAGCCTGTGCCTAGCCAGTGCCTTGCCTGTGACTGGCATGTGCATAGCCTGTGCCTAGCCAGTGTCTAGCCTCTGTCTAGCCTGTGCCTTGCCTGAGACTGGCATGTGCATAGCGTGTGCCTAGCCAGTGTCTAGCCAGTGCCTAGCCTGTGCCTTGCCTGTGTCTGGCATGTGACTGGCATGTGCATAGCCTGTGCCTAGCCAGTATCTAGCCTGTGTCTAGCCTGTGCCTTGCCTGAGACTGGCATGTGCATAGCGTGTGCCTAGCCAGTGTCTAGCCTGTGTCTAACCTGTGCCTTGCCAGAGACTGGCATGTGCATAGCGTGTGCCTAGCCAGTGTCTAGCCTGTGTCTAGCCTGTGCCTAGCCAGTGTCTAGCCTGTGTCTAGCCTGTGCCTTGCCTGTGTCTGGCATGTGACTGGCATGTGCATAGCCTGTGCCTAGCCAGTATCTAGCCTGTGTCTAGCCTGTGCCTTGCCTGAGACTGGCATGTGCATAGCGTGTGCCTAGCCAGTGTCTAGCCTGTGTCTAGCCTGTGCCTTGCCAGAGACTGGCATGTGCATAGCGTGTGCCTAGCCAGTGTCTAGCCAGTGCCTAGCCTGTGCCTAGCCTGTGCCTAGCCAGTGTCTAGCCTGTGTCTAGCCTGACTCTTGTGCCTAGCCAGTGCCTAGCCTGTGTCTAGCCTGTGCCTTGCCTAGAGGCATGTGCATAGCCTGTGCCTAGCCAGTGCCTATGTCCTAGCCTGTGTCTAGCCTGTGCCTTGCCTGTGACTGGCATGTGCATAGCCTGTGCCTAGCCTTTATGTGTCTAGCCTGTGTCTAGCCTGTGCCTTGCCTGAGACTGGCATGTGCATAGCCTGTGCCTAGCCAGTGTCTAGCCTGTGTCTAGCCTGTGCCTAGCCTGTGCCTTGCCGTACTGGCATGTGCATAGCGTGTGCCTAGCCAGTGTCTAGCCAGTGCCTAGTCTGTGCCTAGCCTGTGTCTAGCCTGTGCCTTGCCTCAGACTGGCATGTGCCTAGCCTGTGCCTAGCCAGTGTCTAGCCTGTGTCTAGCCTGTGCCTTGCCTGAGACAGGCATGTGCATAGCGTGTGCCTAGCCAGTGTCTAGCCAGTGCCTAGCCTGTGCCTAGCCTGTGCCTAGCCTGTGTCTAGAGACTGTGTGCATGTGCATAGCCTGTGTGCCTAGCCTTGTGTCTAGCCTGTGTCTAGCCTGTGTCTAGCCTGTGCCTTGCCTGAGAGCATGTGCATAGCCTGTGCCTAGCCAGTGTCTAGCCAGTGCCTAGCCTGTGCCTAGCCTGTGCCTAGCCTGTGTCTAGCCTGTGTGCTGTGTCTAGCCTGTGCCTAGCCAGTGCCTAGCCTGTGCCTGGCCAGTGCCTAGCCTGTGTCTAGCCTGTGCCTAGCCTGTGTCTAGCCTGTGCCTAGCCTGTGCCTAGCCTGTGCCTAGCCTGTGCCTAGCCTGTGTCTAGCCTGTGTCTAGCATGTGCCTAGCCTGTGCCTAGCCTGTGTCTAGCCTGTGTCTAGCCTGTGCCTAGCCAGTGCCTAGCCTGTGTCTAGCCTGTGTCTAGCCTGTGTCTAGCCGGTGTCTAGCCTGTGCCTAGCCTGTGTCTAGCCTGTGCCTAGCCAGTGTCTAGCCTGTGTCTAGCCTGTGTCTAGCCTGTGCCTAGCCTGTGTCTAGCCTGTGTCTAGCCTGTGCCTAGCCAGTGTATAGCCTGTGTCTAGCCTGTGTCTAGCCTGTGTCTAGCCTGTGTCTAGCCTGTGTCTAGCCTGTGCCTAGCCTGTGACTGGCATGTGCATAGCCTGTGCCTAGCCAGTGTCTAGCCTGTGTCTAGCCTGTGCCTTGCCTGAGACTGGCATGTGCATAGCGTGTGCCTAGCCAGTGTCTAGCCAGTGCCTAGCCTGTGCGTAGCTAGTGTCTAGCTTTTGTCTAGCCTGTGTCTAGCCTGTGCCTTGCCTGTGACTGGCATGTGCATAGCCTGTGCCTAGCCAGTGCCTAGCCTGTGTCTAGCCTGTGCCTTGCCTGAGACTGGCATGTGCATAGCGTGTGCCTAGCCTGTGTCTAGCCTGTGTCTAGCTGTGTCTAGCCTGTGCCTTGCCTGTGACTGGCATGTGCATAGCCTGTGCCTAGCCAGTGTCTAGCCTGTGTCTAGCCTGTGCCTAGCCTGTGTCTAGCCTGTGTCTAGCCTGTGTCTAGCCTGTGCATAGCCTGTGTCTAGCCTGTGCCTAGCCAGTGCCTTGCCTGTGACTGGCATGTGCATAGCCTGTGCCTAGCCAGTGTCTAGCCTCTGTCTAGCCTGTGCCTTGCCTGAGACTGGCATGTGCATAGCGTGTGCCTAGCCAGTGTCTAGCCAGTGCCTAGCCTGTGCCTAGCCTGTGCCTGGCCTGTGACTGGCATGTGCCTAGCCTGTGCCTAGCCAGTGTCTAGCCTGTGTCTAGCCTGTGCCTTGCCTGAGACTGGCATGTGCATAGCCTGTGCCTAGCCAGTGTCTAGCCTGTGCCTAGCCAGTGTCTAGCCTGTGTCTAGCCTGTGCCTAGCCTGTGTCTAGCCTGTGTCTAGCCTGTTCTAGCCTGTGCCTAGCCTGTGTGCCTGGCCTGTGTCTGGCCTGTGTCATGGCCTGTGCCTAGCCGGTGTCTAGCCTGTGTCTAGCCTGTGCCTTGCCTGTGACTGGCATGTGCATAGCCTGTGCCTAGCCAGTGTCTAGCCTGTGTTTAGCCTGTGCCTAGCCAGTGTCTAGCCTGTGTCTAGCCGTGTGCCTAGCCTGTGGCTAGCCTGTGTCTAGCCTGTGTCTAGCCTGTGCCTTGCCTGAGACTGGCATGTGCATAGCCTGTGCCTAGCCAGTGTCTAGCCTGTGTCTAGCCTGTGCCTTGCCTGAGACTGGCATGTGCATAGCCTGTGCCTAGCCAGTGTCTAGCCTGTGCCTAGCCAGTGTCTAGCCTGTGCCTAGCCAGTGTCTAGCCTTCTAGCCTGTGCTAGCCTGTGTCTAGTCAGCCTGTGCCTTGCCGGTGGCATGTGCATAGCCTGTGTCTAGCCTGTGCCTAGCCTGTGTCTAGCCTGTGTCTAGCCTGTGCCTAGCCTGTGACTGGCCTGTGCCTAGCCTGTGCCTAGCCTGTGCCTAGCCTGTGCCTAGCCTGTGCCTAGCCTGTGCCTAGCCTGTGCCTAGCCTGTGCCTAGCCTGTGCCTAGCCTGTGTCTAGCCTGTGTCTAGCCTGTGTCCTAGCCTGTGTCTAGCATGTGCCTAGCCTGTGTCTAGCCTG
The DNA here is from genome assembly GCA_018903695.1 of Zaprionus gabonicus. Lineage (NCBI taxonomy): Eukaryota > Metazoa > Arthropoda > Insecta > Diptera > Drosophilidae > Zaprionus > Zaprionus gabonicus. Next base: position 72,169 of record JAEIFO010001412.1, read on the forward strand.
TGTCTAGCCTGTGCCTAGCCAGTGTATAGCCTCTGTCTAGCCTGTGTCTAGTCTGTGTCTAGCCGGTGTCCAGCCGGTGTCTAGCCTGTGCCTAGCCTGTGTCTAGCCTGTGCCTAGCCAGTGTCTAGTCTGTGTCTAGCCTGTGCCTTGCCTTTGACTGGCATGTGCATAGCGTGTGCCTAGCCAGTGTCTAGCCAGTGCCTAGCCTGTGCGTAGCTAGTGTCTAGCTTTTGTCTAGCCTGTGTCTAGCCTGTGCCTTGCCTGTGACTGGCATGTGCATAGCCTGTGCCTAGCCAGTGCCTAGCCTGTGTCTAGCCTGTGCCTTGCCTGAGACTGGCATGTGCATAGCGTGTGCCTAGCCAGTGTCTAGCCAGTGCCTAGTCTGTGCCTAGCCTGTGCCTAGCCTGTGTCTAGCCTGTGTCTAGCCTGTGTCTAGCCTGTGCCTTGCCTGTGACTGGCATGTGTATAGCCTGTGCCTAGCCAGTGTCTAGCCTGTGTCTAGCCTGTGCCTTTTCTGAGACAGGCATGTGCATAGCGTGTGCCTAGCCAGTGTCTAGCCAGTGCCTAGCCTGTGCCTAGCCAGTGTCAAGCCTTTGTCTAGCCTGTGCATAGCCTGTGTCTAGCCTGTGCCTAGCCAGTGCCTTGCCTGTGACTGGCATGTGCATAGCCTGTGCCTAGCCAGTGTCTAGCCTCTGTCTAGCCTGTGCCTTGCCTGAGACTGGCATGTGCATAGCGTGTGCCTAGCCAGTGTCTAGCCAGTGCCTAGCCTGTGCCTAGCCTGTGCCTAGACTGTGCCTAGCCTGTGCCTAGCCTGTGTCTAGCCTGTGTCTAGCCTGTTCCTTGCCTGTGACTGGCATGTGCATAGCCTGTGCCTAGCCAGTGTCTAGCCTGTGTCTAGCCTGTGCCTAGCCTGTGTCTAGCCTGTGTCTAGCCTGTGCCTTGCCTGTGACTGGCATGTGCATAGCCTGTGCCTAGCCAGTGTCTAGCCTGTGTCTAGCCTGTGCCTTGCCTGAGACTGGCATGTGCATAGCGTGTGCCTAGTCAGTGTCTAGCCAGTGTTTAGCCTGTGCCTAGCCAGTGTCTAGCCTTTGTCTAGCCTGTGCCTTGCCTGTGGCTAGCCTGTGTCTAGCCTGTGTCTAGCCTGTGCCTTGCCTGTGACTGGCATGTGCATAGCCTATGCCTAGCCAATGTCTAGCCTGTGTCTAGCCTGTGCCTTGCCTGAGACAGGCATGTGCATAGCGTGTGCCTAGGCAGTGTCTAGCCAGTGCCTAGCCTGTTCCTAGCCAGTCTCGAGCCTTTGTCTAGCCTGTGCATAGACTGTGTCTAGCCTTTGCCTAGCCTCTGTCTAGCCTGTGTCTAGTCAGTGTCTAGCCGGTGTCTAGCCGGTGTCTAGCCTGTGCCTAGCCTGTGCCTAGCCTGTGACTGGCCTGTGCCTAGCCTGTGACTAGCTTGTGCCTAGCCAGTGCCTAGCCTGTGCCTAGCCTGTGCCTAGCCTGTGCCTAGCCTGTGGCTAGCCTGTGCCTAGCCTATGCCTAGCCTGTGTCTAGCCTGTGTCTAGCCTGTGTCTAGCCTGTGTCTAGCCTGTGTCTAGCCTGTGTCTAGCCTGTGTCTAGCCTGTGTCTAGCCTGTGTCTAGCCTGTGTCTAGCCTGTGTCTAGCCTGTGTCTAGCCTGTGTCTAGCCTGTGTCTAGCCTGTGTCTAGCCTGTGTCTAGCCTGTGTCTAGCCTGTGTCTAGCCTGTGTCTAGCCTGTGTCTAGCCTGTGTCTAGCCTGTGTCTAGCCTGTGTCTAGCCTGTGTCTAGCCTGTGTCTAGCCTGTGTCTAGCCTGTGTCTAGCCTGTGTCTAGCCTGTGTCTAGCCTGTGTCTAGCCTGTGTCTAGCCTGTGTCTAGCCTGTGTCTAGCCTGTGCCTTGCCTGTGACTTGCAGGTGCATAGCCTGTGCCTAGCCAGTGTCTAGCCTGTGTCTAGCCTGTGCATTGCCTGAGACTGTCATGTGCATAGCGTGTGCCTAGCCAGTGTCTAGCCAGTGGCTAGCCTGTGCCTAGCCAGTGTCTAGCCTTTGTCTAGCCTGTGCCTTGCCTGTGGCTAGCCTGTGTCTAGCCTGTGTCTAGCCTGTGCCTTGCCTGTGACTGGCATGTGCATAGCCTATGCCTAGCCAATGTCTAGCCTGTGTCTAGCCTGTGCCTTGCCTGAGACAGGCATGTGCATAGCGTGTGCCTAGGCAGTGTCTAGCCAGTGCCTAGCCTGTGCCTATCCAGTATCTAGCCTTTGTCTAGCCTGTGCATAGCCTGTGTCTAGCCTGTGCCTAGCCAGTGTATAGCCTCTGTCTAGCCTGTGTCTAGTCAGTGTCTAGCCGGTGTCTAGCCGGTGTCTAGCCTGTGCCTAGCCGGTGTCTAGCCTGTGCCTAGCCTGTGCCTAGCCTCCTAGCCTGTGCCTAGCCTGTGGCTAGACTGTGCCTAGCCTATGCCTAGCCTGTGTCTAGCCTGTGTCCAGCCTGTGTCTAGCCTGTGTCTAGCCTGTGTCTAGCCTGTGTCCAGCCTATGTCCAGCCTATGTCTAGCCTGTGTCTAGCCTGTGTCTAGCCTGTGTCTAGCCTTTGTCTAGCCTGTGTCTAGCCTTTGTTTAGCCTGTGCCTAGCCTGTGTCTAGCCTGTGTCTAGCCTGTGTCTAGCTTGCGTCTAGCCTGTGTCTAGCATGTGTCTAGCCTGTGCCTAGCCTGTGTCTAGCCTGTGTCTAGCCTGTGTCTAGCCTGTGTCTAGCCTGTGTCTAGCCTGTGTCTAGCCTGTGTCTAGCCTGTGTCTAGCCTGTGTCTAGCCTGTGTCTAGTCTGTGTCTAGCCGGTGTCCAGCCGGTGTCTAGCCTGTGCCTAGCCTGTGTCTAGCCTGTGCCTAGCCAGTGTCTAGCCTGTGTCTAGCCTGTGCCTTGCCTGAGACTGGCATGTGCATAGCGTGTGCCTAGCCAGTGTCTAGCCAGTGCCTAGCCTGTGCGTAGCTAGTGTCTAGCTTTTGTCTAGCCTGTGTCTAGCCTGTGTCTAGCCTGTGCCTTGCCTGTGACTGGCATGTGCATAGCCTGTGTTTAGCCAGTGCCTAGCCTGTGTCTAGCCTGTGCCTTGCCTGAGACTGGCATGTGCATAGCGTGTGCCTAGCCAGTGTCTAGCCAGTGCCTAGCCAGTGTCTAGCCAGTGCCTAGTCTGTGCCTAGCCTGTGCCTAGCCTGTGTCTAGCCTGTGTCTAGCCTGTGTCTAGCTTGTGCCTTGCCTGTGACTGGCATGTGCATAGCCTGTGCCTAGCCAGTGTATAGCCTGTGTCTAGCCTGTGCCTTGCCTGAGACAGGCATGTGCATAGCGTGTGCCTAGCCAGTGTCTAGCCAGTGCCTAGCCTGTGCCTAGCCAGTGTCAAGCCTTTGTCTAGCCTGTGAATAGCCTGTGTCTAGCCTGTGCCTAGCCAGTGCCTTGCCTGTGACTGGCATGTGCATAGCCTGTGCCTAGCCAGTGTCTAGCCTGTGTCTAGCCTGTGCCTAGCCTGTGTCTAGCCTGTGTCTAGCCTGTGCCTTGCCTGTGACTGACATGTGCATAGCCTGTGCCTAGCCAGTGTCTAGCCTGTGTCTAGCCTGTGCCTTGCCTGAGACTGGCATGTGCATAGCGTGTGCCTAGCCAGTGTCTAGCCAGTGCCTAGCCTGTGCCTAGCCTGTGCCTAGACTGTGCCTAGCCTGTGCCTAGCCTGTGTCTAGCCTGTTCCTTGCCTGTGACTGGCATGTGCATAGCCTGTGCCTAGCCAGTGTCTAGCCTGTGTCTAGCCTGTGCCTAGCCTGTGTCTAGCCTGTGTCTAGCCTGTGCCTTGCCTGTGACTGGCATGTGCATAGCCTGTGCCTAGCCAGTGTCTAGCCTGTGTCTAGCCTGTGCCTTGCCTGAGACTGGCATGTGCATAGCGTGTGCCTAGTCAGTGTCTAGCCAGTGTCTAGCCAGTGTTTAGCCTGTGCCTAGCCAGTGTCTAGCCTTTGTCTAGCCTGTGCCTTGCCTGTGGCTAGCCTGTGTCTAGCCTGTGTCTAGCCTGTGCCTTGCCTGTGACTGGCATGTGCATAGCCTATGCCTAGCCAATGTCTAGCCTGTTTCTAGCCTGTGCCTTGCCTGAGACAGGCATGTGCATAGCGTGTGCCTAGGCAGTGTCTAGCCAGTGCCTAGCCTGTGCCTAGCCAGTCTCGAGCCTTTGTCTAGCCTGTGCATAGACTGTGTCTAGCCTGTGCCTAGCCAGTGTATAGCCTCTGTCTAGCCTGTGTCTAGTCAGTGTCTAGCCGGTGTCTAGCCTGTGCCTAGCCTGTGCCTAGCCTGTGACTGGCCTGTGCCTAGCCTGTGACTAGCTTGTGCCTAGCCAGTGCCTAGCCTGTGCCTAGCCTGTGCCTAGCCTGTGGCTAGCCTGTGCCTAGCCTATGCCTAGCCTGTGTATAGCCTGTGTCTAGCCTGTGTCTAGCCTGTGTCCAGCCTGTGTCTAGCCTGTGTCTAGCCTGTGTCCAGCCTGTGTCTAGCCTGTGTCTAGCCTGTGTCTAGCCTTTGTCTAGCCTGTGCCTAGCCTGTGTCTAGCCTGTGTCTAGCCTGTGTCTAGCCTGTGTCTAGCCTGTGTCTAGCCTGTGTCTAGCCTGTGTCTAGCCTGTGTCTAGCCTGTGTCTAGCCTGTGTCTAGCCTGTGTCTAGCCTGTGTCTAGCCTGTGTCTAGCCTGTGTCTAGCCTGTGTCTAGCCTGTGTCTAGCCTGTGTCTAGCCTGTGTCTAGCCTGTGTCTAGCCTGTGTCTAGCCTGTGTCTAGCCTGTGTCTAGCCTGTGTCTAGCCTGTGTCTAGCCTGTGTCTAGCCTGTCTAGCCTGTGTCTAGCCTGTGCCTGTGTCTAGCCTGTGTCTAGCCTGTGTCTAGCCTGTGTCTAGCCTGTGTCTAGCCTGTGTCTAGCCTGTGTCTAGCCTGTGTCTAGCCTGTGTCTAGCCTGTGTCTAGCCTGTGTCTAGCCTGTGTCTAGCCTGTGCCTTTCCTGTGACTTGCATGTACATAGCCTGTGCCTAGCCAGTGTCTAGCCTGTGTCTAGCCTGTGCATTGCCTGAGACTGGCATGTGCATAGCGTGTGCCTAGCCAGTGTCTAGCCAGTGCCTAGCCTGTGCCTAGCCAGTGTCTAGCCTTTGTCTAGCCTGTGCCTTGCCTGTGGCTAGCCTGTGTCTAGCCTGTGTCTAGCCTGTGTCTAGCCTGTGCCTTGCCTGTGACTGGCATGTGCATAGCCTATGCCTAGCCTGTGTCTAGCCTGTGCCTTGCCTGAGACAGGCATGTGCATAGCGTGTGCCTAGGCAGTGTCTAGCCAGTGCCTAGCCTGTGCCTATCCAGTATTTAGCCTTTGTCTAGCCTGTGCATAGCCTGTGTCTAGCCTGTGCCTAGCCAGTGTATAGCCTCTGTCTAGCCTGTGTCTAGTCAGTGTTTAGCCGGTGTCTTGCCGGTGTCTAGCCTGTGCCTAGCCTGTGCCTAGCCTGTCCCTAGCCTGTGGCTAGACTGTGCCTAGCCTATGCCTAGCCTGTGTCTAGCCTGTGTCTAGCCTGTGTCCAGCCTGTGTCTAGCCTGTGTCTAGCCTGTGTCTAGCCTGTGTCCAGCCTATGTCTAGCCTGTGTCTAGCCTGTGTCTAGCCTGTGTCTAGCCTTTGTCTAGCCTGTGCCTAGCCTGTGTCTAGCCTGTGTCTAGCCTGTGTCTAGCCTGTGTCTAGCCTGTGTCTAGCCTGTGTCTAGCCTGTGTCTAGCCTGTGTCTAGCCTGTGTCTAGCCTGTGTCTAGCCTGTGTCTAGCCTGTGTCTAGCCTGTGTCTAGCCTGTGTCTAGCCTGTGTCTAGCCTGTGTCTAGCCTGTGTCCTAGCCTGTGTCTAGCCTGTGTCTAGCCTGTGTCTAGCCTGTGTCTAGCCTGTGTCTAGCCTGTGTCTAGCCTGTGTCTAGCCTGTGTCTAGCCTGTGTCTAGCCTGTGTCTAGCCTGTCTCTAGCCAGTGTCTAGCCAGTGTCTAGCCAGTGTCTAGCCTGTGACTGGCATGTGACTGGCATGTGCATAGTCTGTGCCTAGCCAGTGTCTAGCCTGTGTCTAGCCTGTGCCTTGCCTGAGACTGGCATGTGCATAGCGTGTGCCTAGCCAGTGTCTAGCCTGTGTCTAGCCTGTGCCTTGCCAGAGACTGGCATGTGCATAACGTGTGCCTAGCCAGTGTCTAGCCTGTGTCTAGCCTGTGCCTTGCCTGAGACAGGCATGTGCATAGCGTGTGCCTAGCCAGTGTCTAGCCAGTGCCTAGCCTGTGCCTAGCCTGTGCCTAGCCTGTGCATAGCCTGTGCCTAGCCTGTGCCTAGCCTGTGTCTAGCCTGTGCCTAGCCTGTGTCTAGCCTGTGTCTAGCCTGTGTCTAGCCTGTGTCTAGTGTCTAGCCTGTGTCTAGCCTGTGTCTAGCCTGTGTCTAGCCTGTGTCTAGCCTGTGTCTAGCTTGTGTCTAGCCTGTGTCTAGCCTGTGTCTAGCCTGTGCCTAGCCTGTGTCTAGCCAGTGTCTAGCCTGTGCCTAGCCTGTGACTGGCATGTGCATAGCCTGTGCCTAGCCAGTGTCTAGCCTGTGCCTTGCCTGTGACAGGCATGTGCATAGCCTGTGCCTAGCCAGTGTCTAGCCAGTGCCTAGCCTGTGCCTAGCCTGTGCCTAGCCTGTGTCTAGCCTGTGTCTAGCCTGTGCCTTGCCTGTGACTGGCATGTGTATAGCCTGTGCCTAGCCTGTGTCTAGCCTGTGTCTAGCCTGTGTCTAGCCTGTGCCTAGCCTGTGACTGGCATGTGCATAGCCTGTGCCTAGCCAGTGTCTAGCCTGTGTCTAGCCTGTGCCTAGCCTGTGTCTAGCCGTGTCTAGCCTGTGTCTAGCCTGTGTCTAGCCTGTGCCTAGCCTGTGTCTAGCCTGTGCCTAGCCTGTGTCTAGCCTGTGTCTAGCCTGTGTCTAGCCTGTGCCTAGCCTGTGACTGGCATGTGCATAGCCTGTGCCTAGCCTGTGTCTAGCCTGTGTCTAGCCTGTGCCTGTGCCTTGCCTGAGACTGGCATGTGCATAGCCTGTGCCTAGCCAGTGTCTAGCCTGTGCCTAGCCTGTGTCTAGCCTGTGCCTAGCCTGTGCCTAGCCAGTGTCTAGCCTGTGTCTAGCCTGTGCCTAGCCTGTGTCTAGCCTGTGCCTAGCCTGTGCCTTGCCTGTGACTGGCATGTGCCTAGCCTGTGCCTAGCCAGTGTCTAGCCTGTGTCTAGCCTGTGCCTAGCCTGGCCTGTGCCTAGCCTGTGTCTAGCCTGTGTCTAGCCTGTGCCTTGCCTGTGCCTAGCTGGCCTGTGCCTAGCCTGTGCCTAGCCAGTGTCTAGCCTGTGTCTAGCCTGTGCCTTGCCTGAGACTGCCATGTGCATAGCGTGTGCCTAGCCAGTGTCTAGCCAGTGCCTAGCCTGTGCCTAGCCTGTGCCTAGCCTGTGCCTAGCCTGTGCCTAGCCTGTGTCTAGCCTGTGCCTTGCCTGTGACTGGCATGTGCATAGCCTGTGCCTAGCCAGTGTCTAGCCTGTGCCTAGCCTGTGCCTAGCCTGTGTCTAGCCTGTGTCTAGCCTGTGCCTTGCCTGTGACTGGCATGTGCATAGCCTGTGCCTAGCCAGTGTCTAGCCTGTGTCTAGCCTGTGCCTTGCCTGAGACTGGCATGTGCCTAGCCGTGTGCCTAGCCTGTGTCTAGCCAGTGTCTAGCCAGTGTCTAGCCTGTGCCTAGCCTGTGTCTAGCCTTTGTCTAGCCTGTGCCTAGCCTGTGCCTAGCCTGTGGCTAGCCTGTGTCTAGCCTGTGTCTAGCCTGTGCCTTCGCCTGTGACTGGCATGTGCATAGCCTGTGCCTAGCCAATGTCTAGCCTGTGTCTAGCCTGTGCCTTGCCTGAGACAGGCATTGTGTGCCTAGGCAGTGTCTAGCCAGTGTCTAGCCTGTGCCTAGCCTGTCTCGAGCCTGTGTCTAGCCTGTGCTTAGCCTGTGTCTAGCCTGTGCCTAGCCAGTGTCTAGCCTGTGTCTAGCCTGTGCCTAGCCAGTGTCTAGCCTGTGTCTAGCCTGTGCCTAGCCTGTGCCTAGCCTGTGACTGGCCTGTGCCTAGCCTGTGCCTAGCCTGTGTCTAGCCTGTGCCTAGCCTGTGTCTAGCCTGTGTCTAGCCTGTGTCTAGCCTGTGTCTAGCCTGTGTCTAGCCTGTGCCTAGCCTGTGTCTAGCCTGTGTCTAGCCTGTGTCTAGCCTGTGTCTAGCCTGTGCCTAGCCTGTGTCTAGCCTGTGTCTAGCCTGTGTCTAGCCTGTGTCTAGCCTGTGTCTAGCCTGTGCCTAGCCTGTGTCTAGCCTGTGTCTAGCCTGTGTCTAGCCTGTGTCTAGCCTGTGCCTAGCCTGTGTCTAGCCTGTGCCTAGCCTGTGTCTAGCCTGTGTCTAGCCTGTGTCTAGCCTGTGTCTAGCCTGTGTCTAGCCTGTGTCTAGCCTGTGTCTAGCCTGTGTCTAGCCTGTGTCTAGCCTGTGTCTAGCCTGTGTCTAGCCTGTGTCTAGCCTGTGTCTAGCCTGTGTCTAGCCTGTGTCTAGCCTGTGCCTAGCCTGTGACTTGCATGTGCATAGCCTGTGCCTAGCCAGTGTCTAGCCTGTGTCTAGCCTGTGCCTTGCCTGAGACTGGCATGTGCATAGCGTGTGCCTAGCCAGTGTCTAGCCAGTGCCTAGCCTGTGCCTAGCCAGTGTCTAGCCTGTGTCTAGCCTGTGCCTAGCCTGTGTCTAGCCTGTGCCTAGCCTGTGTCTAGCCTGTGTCTAGCCTGTGCCTTGCCTGTGACTGGCCTGTGCATAGCCTATGCCTAGCCTGTGTCTAGCCTGTGCCTTGCCTGAGACAGGCATGTGCATAGCGTGTGCCTAGCCAGTGTCTAGCCAGTGCCTAGCCTGTGCCTAGCCAGTATCTAGCCTTTGTCTAGCCTGTGCATAGCCTGTGTCTAGCCTGTGCCTAGCCAGTGTCTAGCCTCTGTCTAGCCTGTGTCTAGCCTGTGTCTAGCCTGTGTCTAGCCTGTGTCTAGCCTGTGCCTAGCCTGTGCCTAGCCTGTGGCTGGCCTGTGCCTAGCCTGTGCCTAGCCTGTGTCTAGCCTGTTTCTAGCCTGTGCCTTGCCTGAGACTGGCATGTGTCTAGCCTGTGCCTAGCCTGTGTCTAGCCTGTGTCTAGCCTGTGCCTAGCCTGTGCCTAGCCAGTCTCGAGCCTTTGTCTAGCCTGTGCATAGCCTGTGTCTAGCCTGTGCCTAGCCTGTGTCTAGCCTGTGTCTAGCCTGTGTCTAGCCTGTGTCTAGCCTGTGTCTAGCCTGTGCCTAGCCTGTGCCTAGCCTGTGACTGGCCTGTGCCTAGCCTGTGACTAGCTTGTGCCTAGCCAGTGCCTAGCCTGTGCCTAGCCTGTGCCTAGCCTGTGCCTAGCCTGTGGCTAGCCTGTGCCTAGCCTGTGCCTAGCCTGTGTCTAGCCTGTGTCTAGCCTGTGTCTAGCCTGTGTCTAGCCTGTGTCTAGCCTGTGTCTAGCCTGTGTCTAGCCTGTGTCTAGCCTGTGTCTAGCCTGTGTCTAGCCTGTGTCTAGCCTGTGTCTAGCCTGTGCCTAGCCTGTGTCTAGCCTGTGTCTAGCCTGTGTCTAGCCTGTGTCTAGCCTGTGTCTAGCCTGTGTCTAGCCTGTGTCTAGCCTGTGTCTAGCTTGTGTCTAGCCTGTGTCTAGCCTGTGTCTAGCCTGTGCCTAGCCTGTGTCTAGCCTGTGTCTAGCCTGTGTCTAGCCTGTGTCTAGCCTGTGTCTAGCCTGTGTTTAGCCTGTGTCTAGCCTGTGTCTAGCCTGTGCCTAGCCTGTGTCTAGCCTGTGTCTAGCCTGTGTCTAGCCTGTGTCTAGCCTTTGTCTAGCCTGTGCCTAGCCTGTGTCTAGCCTAGCCTGTGCCTTGCCTGTGACTTGCATGTACATAGCCTGTGCCTAGCCAGTGTCTAGCCTGTGTCTAGCCTGTGCCATTGCCTGAGACTGGCATGTGCATAGCGTGTGCCTAGCCAGTGTCTAGCCAGTGCCTAGCCTGTGCCTAGCCAGTGTCTAGCCTTTGTCTAGCCTGTGCCTTGCCTGTGGCTAGCCTGTGTCTAGCCTGTGTCTAGCCTGTGTCTAGCCTGTGCCTAGCCTGTGACTAGCATGTGCATGGCCTAGCCTGTGCCTGCCAGTGTCTAGCCTGTGCCTTGCCTGAGACAGGCATGTGCATAGCGTGTGCCTAGCCAGTGTCTAGCCAGTGCCTAGCCTGTGCCTATCCAGTATCTAGCCTTTGTCTAGCCTGTGCCTAGCCTGTGTCTAGCCTGTGCCTAGCCAGTGTATAGCCTCTGTCTAGCCTGTGTCTAGTCAGTGTTTAGCCGGTGTCTTGCCGGTGTCTAGCCTGTGCCTAGCCTGTGCCTAGCCTGTGCCTAGCCTGTGCCTAGCCTGTGGCTAGACTGTGCCTAGCCTGTGCCTAGCCTGTGTCTAGCCTGTGTCTAGCCTGTGTCCAGCCTGTGTCTAGCCTGTGTCTAGCCTGTGTCTAGCCTGTGTCCATCCTATGTCTAGCCTGTGTCTAGCCTGTGTCTAGCCTGTGTCTAGCCTTTGTCTAGCCTGTGCCTAGCCTGTGTCTAGCCTGTGTCTAGCCTGTGTCTAGCTTGTGTCTAGCCTGTGACAAGCCTATGTCTAGCCTGTGCCTAGCCTGTGTCTAGCCTGTGTCTAGCCTGTGTCTAGCCTGTGTCTAGCCTGTGTCTAGCCTGTGTCTAGCCTGTGTCTAGCCTGTGTCTAGCCTGTGTCTGGCCTGTGTCTAGCCTGTGTCTAGCCTGTGTCTAGCCTGTGTCTAGCCTGTGTCTATCCTGTGTCTAGCCTGTGTCTAGCCTGTGTCTTGCCTGTGTCTAGCCTGTGTCTAGCCTGTGTCTAGCCTGTGTCTAGCCTGTCTCTAGCCAGTGTCTAGCCAGTGTCTAGCCAGTGTCTAGCCTGTGACTGGCATGTGACTGGCATGTGCATAGTCTGTGCCTAGCCAGTGTCTAGCCTGTGTCTAGCCTGTGCCTTGCCTGAGACTGGCATGTGCATAGCGTGTGCCTAGCCAGTGTCTAGCCTGTGTCTATCCTGTGCCTTGCCAGAGACTGGCATGTGCATAACGTGTGCCTAGCCAGTGTCTAGCCTGTGTCTAGCCTGTGCCTTGCCTGAGACAGGCATGTGCATTGCGTGTGCCTAGCCAGTGTCTAGCCAGTGCCTAGCCTGTGCCTAGCCTGTGCCTAGCCTTGGGCCTGTGTGCATAGCATGTGCATAGCCTGTGTGCATAGCCTGTGCCTAGCCCGCTGGCCTGTGTCTAGCCTGTGTCTAGCCTGTTTCTAGCCTGTGTCTAGCCTGTGTCTAGCCTGTGTCTAGCCTGTGTCTAGCTTGTGTCTAGCCTGTGTCTAGCCTGTGTCTAGCCTGTGCCTAGCCTGTGTCTAGCCTGTGTCTAGCCTGTGCCTTGCCTGTGACTGGCATGTGCATAGCCTGTGCCTAGCCAGTGTCTAGCCTGTGCCTTGCCTGTGACAGGCATGTGCATAGCGTGTGCCTAGCCAGTGTCTAGCCAGTGCCTAGCCTGTGCCTAGCCTGTGTCTAGCCTGTGTCTAGCCTGTGCCTTGCCTGTGACTGGCATGTGCATAGCCTGTGCCTAGCCTGTGTCTAGCCTGTGTCTAGCCTGTGCCTTGCCTGAGACAGGCATGTGCATAGCGTGTGCCTACCCAGTGTCTAGCCAGTGCCTAGCCTGTGCCTAGCCAGTGTCTAGCCTTTGTCTAGCCTGTGCATAGCCTGTGTCTGGCGTGTGCCTAGCCAGTGTCTAGCCAGTGCCTAGCCTGTGCCTAGCCTGTGACTGGCATGTGCATAGCCTGTGCCTAGCCTGTGTCTAGCCTGTGTCTAGCCTGTGTCTAGCCTGTGTCTAGCCTGTGTCTAGCCTGTTTCTAGCCTGTGTCTAGCCTGTGTCTAGCCTGTGTCTAGCCTGTGTCTAGCTTGTGTCTAGCCTGTGTCTAGCCTGTGTCTAGCCTGTGCCTAGCCTGTGTCTAGCCTGTGTCTAGCCTGTGCCTTGCCTGTGACTGGCATGTGCATAGCCTGTGCCTAGCCAGTGTCTAGCCTGTGTCTAGCCTGTGCCTTGCCCAAGACAGGCATGTGCATAGCGTGTGCCTAGCCAGTGTCTAGCCAGTGCCTAGCCTGTGCCTAGCCTGTGCCTAGCCTGTGCCTAGCCTGTGCCTAGCCTGTGCCTAGCCTGTGTCTAGCCTGTGCCTAGCCTGTGTCTAGCCTGTGTCTAGCCTGTGCCTTGCCTGTGACTGGCATGTGCATAGCCTGTGCCTAGCCTGTGTCTAGCCTGTGCCTTGCCTGAGACAGGCTTGTGCAATGCGTGTGCCTAGCCAGTGTCTAGCCAGTGCCTAGCCTGTGCCTAGCCAGTGTCTAGCCTTTGTCTAGCCTGTGCATAGCCTGTGTCTAGCCTGTGCCTAGCCAGTGTTTAGCCCTCTGTCTAGCCTGTGTCTAGTCTGTCTCTAGCCGGTGTCCAGCCGGTGTCTAGCCTGTGCCTAGCCTGTGACTGGCCTGTGCCTAGCCTGTGCCTAGCTTGTGCCTAGCCTGTGCCTAGCTTGTGCCTAGCCTGTGCCTAGCCTGTGCCTAGCCTGTGCCTAGCCTGTGCCTAGCCTGTGCCTAGCCTGTGCCTAGCCTGTGCCTAGCCTGTGCCTAGCCTGTGCCTAGCCTGCCCCTAGCCTAGCCTGTGCCTAGCCTGTGCCTAGCCTGTGCCTAGCCTGTGTCTAGCCTGTGTCTAGCCTGTGCCTTGCCTGTGACTGGCATGTGCATAGCCTGTGCCTAGCCAGTGTCTAGCCTGTGTCTAGCCTGTGCCTTGCCTGAGACTGGCATGTGCATAGCGTGTGCCTAGTAGCCAGTGTCTAGCCAGTACCTAGCCTGTGCAGCCTGGCTAGCCTGTCTGTGTCTAACCTGTGTCTAGCCTGTGTCTAGCCTGTGTCTGGCCTGTGCCTTGCCTGTGACTGGCATGTGCATAGCCTGTGCCTAGCCAGTGTCTAGCCTGTGTCTAGCCTGTGTCTAGCCTGGGACAAGCAAGATGTGCTAGCCTGTGTCTAGCCTGTGTCTAGCCAGTGCCTAGCCTGTGCCTAGCCAGTGTCTAGCCTTTGTCTAGCCAGTGCATAGCCAGAGTCTAGCCTGTGCCTAGCCAGTGTATAGCCTCTGTCTAGCCTGTGTCTAGTCTGTGCCTGGCCGATTGTCCAGCCTGTGCCTGGCCTGTGCCTAGCCTGTGCCTGTGCCTAGCCTGTGCCTAGCCTGTGCCTGGCCTGTGCCTAGCCTGCCAGCCTAGCCTGTGCCTAGCCTGGCCTAGCAATGCACAGCCTGTGCCTAGCCTGTGCCTAGCCTGTGTCTAGCCTGTGCTCAGCCTGTGTCTAGCCTGTGCCTGCCTGTGTCTCCTGTGTCTAGCCTGTGTCTAGCCTGTGTCTAGCCTGTGTCTGGCCTGTGCCTAGCCTGTGTCTGGCCCGTGCTCAGCTTGTGCCTAGCCATTGTCTAGCCTGTGCCTAGCCTGTGTCTAGCCTGTGTCTAGCCTGTGTCTAGCCTGTGTCTGGCCTGTGTCTGGCCTGTGTCTAGCCTGTGTCTAGCCTGTGTCTGGCCTGTATCTAGCCTGTGTCTAGCCGTGTCTAGCCTGTGTTTAGCTTGTGTCTAGCCTGTGTCTAGCCTGTGTCTAGCCGGTGTCTAGCCTGTGTCTAGCCTGTGTCCAGCCTGTGCCTGGCCTGTGTCTAGCCTGTGTCTGGCCTATGTTCTAGCCTTTGTCTAGCCTGTGCCTGGCCTGTGTTCTAGCCTGTGTCTAGCCTGTGTCCTAACCAGTGTGCTAGCCCTGTGTCTAGCCTGTGCCCTGGCCTGTGTCTAGCCTGTGTCTAGCCTGTGTCTAGGCTGTGTGTGGCCTAGTGTGTAGCCTGTGTCTAGCCTGTGCCTTTCCTGTGACTTGCACGTACATGGCCTATTTCTTACCAGTGTCTAGCCTGTATCTGGCCTGTTCCGTACCTAGGACTGGCATGTTGCATAGCGGTGCCTATGAGCCTAGCCAGTGCCTGGCCTGTGCACTCAGCCAGTGTCTAGCCTTTGTCTAGCCTGTGCCTTGCCTGTGGCTAGCCTGTGTTTCTAGCCTGTGTCTAGCCTGTGCCTTGCCTGTGACTGGCATATGCCAGCCTACGCCTAGCCAATGTCTAGCCTGTGTCTTCAAAGCGTAGCCTGTGCCTAGGCAGTGTCAACAGCCCGTGCCTAGCCTGTGCCCCGGGCAGTATCTAGCCTTTGCCTAGCCTGTGCCTTAGCCTGTGTCTTTTGTCTACCAACCTGTGCCCCCAGCCGGTGTTTAGCCTCTGCCTAGCCTGTGCCTTGGTCGGTGTTTGGACGGTGTCTAGTCATTGTTTATACGGTGCCTAGCCTGTGCCTAGCCTGTTGCCTAGCCTGTGCCTAGACTGTGCCCCTGGCCCTGTGCTTAGACTGTGCCTAGCCTATGCCTAGCCTGTGTCCAGCCTGTGTCTAACCTGTGTCTAGCCTGTGTCTGGCCTGTGTCTAGCCTGTGCCTAGCCTGTGTCTAGCCTGTGTCTGGCCTGTGTCTGGCCTGTGTCTGGCCTTTGTCTGGCCTGTGCTCTAGCCTGTGTCTAGTCTGTGTCTAGCCTGTGTCTAGCCTGTGTCCAGCTTGTGCCTAGCCTGTGTCTGGCCTGTGTCCTAGCCTGTGTCTAGCCTGTGTCTAGCCTGTGTCTAGCCTGTGTCTAGCCTGTGTCTAGCCTGTGTCTAGCCTGTGTCTAGCCTGTGTCTAGCCTGTGTCTAGCCTGTGTCTAGCCTGTGTCTCCAGCCTGTGTCTAGCCTGTCTCTAGCCAGTGTCTAGCCAGTCTCTAGCCTGTTGACTGGCATGTGCCTAGTCTGTGTCCCTAAGCCAGTGTCTAGCCTGTGTCTAGCCTGTGCCTTGCCTGAGAGCTAGCGTGTGCCTAGCCAGTGTCTACAGCCTGTGTCCCAGCCTGTGCCTTGCCAGAAGTTTGTGGCATGTGCATAACGTGTGCCTAGCCAGTGTCTAGCCTGTGTCTAGCCTGTGCCTTGCCTGAGACTGGCATGTGCATAGCGTGTGCCTAGCCAGTGTCTAGCCAGTGCCTAGCCTGTGCCTAGCCTGTGCCTAGCCTGTGTGTAGCCTGTGTCTAGCCTGTGCCTAGCCTGTTTCTAGCCTGTGTCTAGCCTGTGTCTAGCCTGTATCCAGCCTGTGTCTAGCCTGTTACACTTGCCTGTGACTGGCATGTGCATGGCCTGTGCCTAGCCTGTGTCTAGCCTGTGCCTTGCCTGAGACGGGCATGTGCATAGCGTGTGCCTAGCCAGTGTCTAGCCAGTGCCTAGCCTGTGCCTAGCCTGTGCCTAGCCTGTGTGTAGCCTGTGTCTAGCCTGTGCCTTGCCTGTGACTGGCATGTGCATAGCTAGCCTGTGTCTAGCCTGTGTCTAGCCTGTGCCTTTGCCTGGAGACAGGCATGTGCATAGCGTGTGCCCACAGCCAGTGTCTAGCCAGTGCCTAGCCTGTGCCTAGCCAGTGTCTGGCCTTTGTCACAACCTGTGCATAGCCTGTGTCTGACGTGTGCCTAGCCACAGTGTCTAGCCAGTGCCTTGCCTGTGCCTAGCCTGTGACTGGCATGTGCATAGCCTGTGCTGCTTTGTGCTAGCCTGTGACTGGCGTATTGCATAGCCTGTGCCTGGCCTGTGTCTGGCCTGTGTCACCCAGCCTGTGTCTGGCCTGTGTCTAGCCTGTGTCTAGCCTGTTTCTAGCCTGTGCCTAGCCAGTGTCTAGCCAGTGCCTAGCCTGTGCCTATTTGCTGTTAGCCTGGCCTGTGTCTGGCCACATTGTCCTAATATTAGTGCCTGTGACTATGTGCATAACCTGTGCCTAGCCTGTGTCTAGCCTGTGTCTG